>CM065596.1:5949087-6124199 GCA_033119425.1 Bufotes viridis
TATATATATCAATAAAGAAATTTGGATTAACTTAATATATCTCGGATAACCCCTTTAAGGATGAGCGGCCATGCAGCTTTGGCCTCCTGCAGCCATGGGTTGCTGAGAGAGGAAACAATGTGTCACTAATTGTTTCTTTTAGAAACATTGTAGCGGCGCTTCCTGTCTGTGTGGGATAACAAACTTGCATTCACATGAATGATATAGCAGCAAAAAGAAAAAACAAATAGAAAAATATTTAAATAATAATTAATATTAACAGTAGCTACAGTAGTTTCAAGAATCACTGTAACATTGTACATACACTTTTTATTATAATACTTAATTCAGGGGCGTCTTTAGGGCTTTTTATCCAGGGCCAGGGCCCCGAATCAAACTATCACTGCCCTGAACCTTGCCAGGGCCGTCTTTAACGCGGGGCAAAAGGTGCAGCGGCCCCGGGCCCATTTGCTCCTGGGGGGCCCAAGGTAGCTGCCTTTTGAGCCCTGCTGGCCACTGCCCACAAATTCAATAAGGACCAGGAAGCAGTGAAAGCTCTATACTCACCGCTTCCTGGTCCTCGGCTCTCCGTGAAGGCTGCGCACATGTAAGGTTGCGCTGTGACCACACGCTGTGCATGTCAGTTCACAGCACAGACTGAAGAGGAGGAAGACCGAGCGTGGGCGGTGAGGAGTGGCAGCCTCCGAAGCAGGAAAGGTAAGTGTTTTTTTTCAATTTTACTCATGAGGCTGGTGGAGGCACTGGGGGCTGAAGATAGGCATATGGGGACTGATAGAGACACTGGGGCTGATGAGAGGCATATGGGGGCTGATTGAGGCATATGGGGGCTAATGGAGGCAATGGGGGCTGAAGAGAGGCACTGGAGGCTTATGGAGGCATATGGGGGCTGAAGAGAGGTATATGGAGGCTGGTGGAGCCACTGGGGGCTGAAGAGAGGCATATGGGGGCTGATGGAGGCACTGGGGGGCTGATAGAGGCACTGGGGGCTAAAGAGAGGCATATGGGGGCTGGTGGAGGCGTATGGGGGCTGATGAGAGGCAAATGGGGGCTGAAGAGAGGCACTGGGGGCTGAAGAGAGGCACTGGGGGCTGAAGAGAGGCACTGGGGGCTGATGTTAATTCTTATTATGCAAATTTCAACACAGTGGGCTTGTGCCCCGTATGTTTTCAGACCCTTAATTTCTTCTTAATATTAAGTAATAAAAGTGAAGTTTTAATTAAAGGGGTTCTCCAGGAATTAAGAAAATAAAAATACTTAAATATTACTTCATTATAAATATATTCCCCAATACCTTTCATTATTTATAATGGCTCGTTTTGTCTGGGGAGCAGTCATTAGGAAAAACAAAATGTCCGCTGTCCTATTAGTACATACAACTCTGAGCTAAAGAGCTGCCTCATCCTCCTCTCTGCTCTGCTTGTCAGAGATTATGATCCTGAATACAGTTTAATATGGTCATCAGCTAAATCTCTGTAGGAATGGAGTACACGAGCAGATGTGGCTGATGAGCAGCAGCGCTTGTATGCAGTCTCCATTACCACAGTCTGTCCTCTGTACTTCATGTCTCCTCATGAACTCCATTCCCACAGAGATTCAGCTGAAGATCTTCTCATCTGTATTCAGCATCCTAATCCCTGACAAGTAGGAGAGGAGGATGAGGCAGCTCTTTAGCTCAGTGTTATGAAGTAACTTGTCCTGCTGTGTGATTAGGACAGGCTTTGTGTGTACTAATAGGTCAGCGGCCATTTTGTTTCTCTTAATCAATGCTCCCTAGACAAAACAATCCATTATAACTAATAAAAGGTATTTGGGAATATATTTATAATAAAGTAATATTTCCGCATTTTCATTTTCTTAATTCCCGGAGAACCCCTTTAAGTGTAATAGTTTAGTGTGACAAATGGGATTTTTGGCCTTCGGGTATTTATTCTCGCATATGAATCCCACTAAGCCCGCCCATCTTGTGCTAGTCTGAAAAATTGTAGAAACCTTAGTTGCGCCAAATTGCACAACTTCTTAGTCAGATTCTAGCAGCAATTTTGGCAAAAGAAAAGAAAAAGAGGGAGAGGCGCTTATAGGGTGGTTAATACGAATTTCACCTTGTTGGGTGACTTGGTTCTGCTTATCTTTAGTTAGTATCCATTGGAGGGCATAGTTTGGATATAAGTGGTTTGAGGTGACCACAGTGGTAGGTCGGTGCTGCCGGTACCCGTACAGTCCCTTCAGTGGAGGTGCCTGTTCTCCTCAGGGTTGTTATGACGACTGAAATGTGTGTTTTGTGCCTAGGGCACAGTGGGAGGTACTTCTTATGGCGCACAAATAAACGACCTTAATTCAGCACTTTTGTTGAGTTATTTTTATTAATAGTGACAACGCGTTTCGGGATGTTGCATCCCTTTCTCAAGTCTACTGGGCGTGCCTATGGTGCTTCCGTCAGAACACACATTTTAGTCAGATTCTAGGCACAGACACATTAGGACCATTGTACATAATGTGGCCAATACTGTGCAATTAATCTCCTATACGGTGTCTTTTTTCTATCTAGTCCTTGAGACAGAACATTTTTGATTCCCCAGAAACTATTGGGGTAAATCCACACGTAGTGAGCATCACATAAATTCAGCAGGAGGTTTCTCTGGGATAAGCCCCTTTCACATGAGTGAGTTTTCCGAGCGGATGCGATGTGTGACGTGAACGCACGGCTCCTGCGCTAAATCCGGACCCATTCATTCAATGGATCAACAAGATACGAAGTCGATTCACTCGAAACTTTATGAAGATCTCCGTCTCCGTACAGCATTAAAATGTATGGGCTCCGGCGAGGTGAAATGAGTTTTCACCAAAGTCTCAAGATTGTTAAACTTGAAAACCATTTTAAAACAAGGTATCCGAAGTCGGCTTCAATACCGGCTGGTACTTTAGTACCAAAGCCGACTTTGGATCCAAGTTTTAAAATGGCTTTTAAGTTGAAAAATCAAATCCTGAAGTTATTCACCAAATTCCCATGAGACTTCAAAACAAAATTTTGAGCGAAGTGACTACGAATCTAAGATCCAAAGCTCACTTCACTCATCCCTAACTACCATGCAGTTTACAGCCATTAGAAAGGGGTCTCAGTGGGAGCTACATATAATTGAAGCTCTCACTGCTGAGCTTATTTCGAAAGGATGTATCTGAATAGCAATGAAGCGGGGCGCAGACGTAGCGCAATTGCGCCTTGACTTGGGGGGAAGACTGACGGCAATAAAGGGGTTAATGCAGGTCTAAAGGAAAAGGGGGCGGTTATAGGGGTGGAGACAGGAGTTAGTTTGGCGGGCAGTATAAGAGGGAAAGGGGGGGAGGAGCTTCAGGCAGTTTGAAGATAACGTGAAGTTCCCGCCCACCCGTCCCTTCTTTGTTCGGTTTTGGAGGGGGCATTCGGTTGGACTTCGGGTATGGGCGATTTTGAGGTGAGGATCCTGGGGGGCAATTCATGGTTATAGAGGCTTACCTGGCGGAAGGGGAGTCTATTTAAGGAAGACACTGGAGATTGGACCCATTAGGGCCAAGTAGGCCTTATTTGGGATGGACTATATGGATACGGTGCCTTTGGGTCGGTGACTGCGGCCAAGGGCAAATTGGGAGATATGAAAATGGCGGATGGAAAAAGAACTTGAATGGGTTGCCTCCCGGGATCTCTCAAGGGATAACAGCAGTTATTGTGTTAACGGTTTTGATGGTTATTATTGGAAGAAGATTGTTATTGTGATGTTTTAATAAAGTTGTGGAATTTTAATAAAGGTGGCCTTAACGGCCATATTTTACCAACATGGTGGTATGTGGTTTATTTGGGAAATTAGGTTCTGGGGGGGTAAATTGGCCGGAAGAAAACTCTTCCATCCCTTTAAGTCACCAAATTTATGGCAGTTTTAAAATACAACCAAGAGACATCTCTAGCTGATCTAGTCACCCTTCTGCGCCTAATTGGACTGTTCACTGTGGCCACGATCCAGAAATTTACCAGCATCTGGATAATGGCTTCGAATCGCACAAACATCAATAGTTTGCATTTTACACTTTGACTATCCAAAAAGAGAATGAAAAGCAATGAAAAATGGTACCAATGAAAAGTACAAATCATCTTGCAAAAAACAAGACCTCACATAGTTACAGCATAGGAAAAATAAAAAGGTTCTCGGGATGTGGTGACCGAACACAAATTATTTTGTAAAATAAAAAAAAAGTAAAAAAATGGATTATGCAAGTAGTGTAACATAATAAAAACGACAGTAATTTGGCATCATCCTTATGACAGTGACCCACAGAATAACGCACAGTGAACACTGCCAAAAATAAATCCCCCCAAAAACAATGATGAAATTGCTATTTATATCATCTTCCCCCAAAAAACTAATTATAAAAAATGAACACATTATGTATATTCGAAAATGGTTCTGCAATATTCCTGGTCTGAGACAGCTGAATTGAAGAAAAAAATAAAATAAAATGTTCTGAAAAATGTTACTTGTCGTTAAGGCTAAAATTCTTTACATTACTAATGAGTTAAAATACACGAGTCCCCTGAGCTGTGCCCCAATACATTCATTTATCTACTGTACGCCCCCAAAACATACATTCAAAATCTGCAATAAAATTGACATTTTTTGCATTTTTAATGTGACTGTTGGTGGTTGTGCAGTGTCACAATATGGACAATGTATCTTCAGGGCAGGTCCTCAGTATCAGATTTGCAGGGGTCGGTTTGAGTGCTGCATTATCTTTAGTATTTACATGTGCGCCATCTAGCAGCGTAATAACTGCTCGTCCCATTCACTGTAATCTAGACGGCCTGCAGGTAAACACTGAAGAGGATGCAGTTGTTCGGCAGGGGGGGGGGGGGGGTCGGGAGTTGACCCCCACCGATCTGATATTGATGACCGATCCCGAGAATTTCAAAAATTTCGTGCGAATGACAGCAATAGAAAATAGAAAACCCAACTCCGTGATTTCCCTGATGATAAATCCCCTTCTCTTCACCCCGTTTCCGTGAATAAACATGAATCTATTTCCTCTCTGCAGATAGTTGGGATCATTCTCATATCACTGCTGCTCATCCTGTCATTCGTCGTGGAGAAACATTGTTGCTGCCGTGAAGAGACACAGCTAAACGAATGGGGGGAACGTCGGAGAGCCCACGCAAAGAAAATTGCTGAAGACTTAGTCAAAATGGTCACGGATGAATCATTTGTGCCGCAACAAGCTAATTGGCTTGAAACTCTGGAAAACCTGGTCTACACAGAAAAAAATAGAAATCCGGGGAATCACAGACGAGCAGCAGCTCTAAGGGCTATTTTACAGGGGCAGAGGCGTGGCAGCGACAAGAGGCGACCATCAATATAAAAAGTTGATCAGCACTGATTTAATAGTCACTTTAAAATTGGAAAAACCCTCCCAAAAATGTCACTTTTGTATTGTAGATTTGTAAAGTATGTCTGCAGTAAATCCTGATGGCGCACAACTCAGGGGACACTACTGCATTTTTAAACCCCTAAGTGACATAATTAATTTTAGCCTTAAGGACCAATAATATTTCTCCCCTTAGTGTTCTAGCAGTCATAACTTTTTAATTTTTTCTTCTAAATTTTTTTATTTTATTTTGCAGGATTAGTTGTAGGTTTTTAGGAACCATTTTGGGGTTTATATAGTGTTTTAAATCACTTTTATTATTTTATCTTTAGCCAGCAATTTTTAAATTATTTTCTGGAATTTTTTTTTTACGGGGTTCACTGTGTTGTAAAAATAACAATTTTATTATGCGGGTCCGTACAATGATGATAATACCAGATTTCTATGTAATTTTACTATTTCTCCTTCCTTCCTGCAGGCTGTCAGCTCTGCACCTGCTCCCTCATTCTGCTTCAGACTGACAGGTGGCAGAGGGGCGGGCTTGGGGGGCGTTTGCTTTTGCTGCTCATTTCTATGGTTTGGTACCAGCTAGAGATTTGGGAAGATATTACTGTTAGAAATCGGGATGCAGTGAATGCAGCTCAAAGTGAAAGTAAAAGCAGGTTTTACCCACGATTATTCCAGATTCAATTCTAACAGTGATATTTCCTGTTTAGCTTGGACCTTAGCTGTCATTTTGGTTTTATATGAAAGCTTCAAGCTGCAAGCACTCAGGAGCTATCAGCAGCTAAAGCAGCCTTCCCCCCCCCCCCCACACTTTTGCCCGAGCTCAGCTCGAGCAGAACAGTTACCGTATTTTTCGCCCCATAAGACCCCAAAATGGGGGGGAAACGTTAATGCGTCTTATGGGGTGAATACAGGGGGAAAATACTTTGTTGGCTTGCCGACATCTTATACTACCTGCCCGCTGCGGGTGATGGGAGGAAGTGGCCGGACACCACTGCAGATGGTGGGGGAGGAAGGGGCTGGCCATTGCTGCAGATGGTGGAGGAGGCAGGGACTGGCCGCTGCTGCAGTTGGTGGCAGGCAGGGGCAAGCTGTCTCTGCAGGTGCTCCGTGGAACAGGGTCTGTGTGATACTGGACTGGCACCCTGCTTAGTGCAGGAGAGCACGGCGTCATTGGTTGCTATCACTCCATGCGCTTCCTTCTGTCGCCGAAGTACAATAATACACTTGTATAGTTCATACGAGTGTATTACTGTGCAGTGGCGGCAGCAGGAAGCGCAGGGCGTCATTGTCCTGCACTAAGCAGGGTGCCAGTCCGGTATCACATGGACGGACGTGTGAATGCAGCCTTATGGACCGACCGGCCGGCCGCGGCAGTTATTTGGTGATATGAACCGGCCGGCTGGATGATGCACTGTGTGATGGGAGCACGTGAGCAGGCAGAGGAGGGGTGGAGCAGGCTTCCCTGTAACACATGCCTGCTCCACCTCTCGGACTTCACGTGCCTGCTTCTGTTGTGCCCTGAGAGCTGTGTCATCTATGAGGTACCCTAATAAAGTGATTCCCCCTATTAAAGTGTCAAAGGATAGCCTCCCCCAATCAGTGTGTCAGCAGCAGATCCCCCCAATAAAATAGTGTCAGCAGCAGAATAGGCTACTTTCACATTAGCGTTAACAGTGTACTAGCGCTAGCCCATGTGTGCCACCAGAAGTCTGCTCCGGCCACATTCACTATACCTTTTGTTCAAAATATTGTTTTTTCCTATTTTCACCCTCTAAATGCGATTGGTTAGTGTCTGCAGACTAACCAACCGGAAAGCTTCAGTTAGAAAATGCCGTTTTCAGGCTCTGATCTCCACTCTGGCATGACCCCCACTGTGCCCACGGTTCCTTTACTTCCCCCATTCCATTGTCCCCCAGATGACCCTTGCAGCACTTTCTTTTGTGCCAGCTATTATGGCAGCGGCACAGGAATGGAGCAGCTGCCATCAGCAGAGAGTGTCAGCTATAAATTACAGCTGACACTCTGCTATGGCCAAAATCGGGGCTGGCACCGATCTCAGCTGTTTAACCCCATACATGCCGTGGTCAGTAGCTACCCATGGCATCTATGGGGTTAAGACAGGTAGGGTGCTACCTCTGTCTTCCATTGGGCTGCGGCTGCTGCAATAACAGAAGCCCGATAGTTACCATGGCAACCGGACGCCTTACAAAGGCGTCCTGGCTTGCCATACACCCTAGTGTCAGTGTAAAACTTATAATACAGTGCACTGCAATAGATGACTATTGAAATGCACTATATAGCCACCAGGCCCACTAGATCGTCAAGATCCAAATTGGTCTTGATAAAAAAAAAAGTTTATAAGAAAAAAGTAAAAAATAAAGAAAAAATAAATATTTAAATATAAATAAAATAAAAATTGTCTTTTCCCATATCTGTTGAATTATAAGTCATTAAAAAATGAAAATGTAAAAAAAATACACATAATTGGTATCGCCACATCCATAAAAGTATCATGTTACCAATCCCACGTGGTAAATGCTGTAAAAAAAATAATGTTAAATACAATGCAGGAATTGTTGTTTTTGTCACCTCACCACCACAAAAAAATAAACAAGTGATCAAAAAGTCATTTGTACCCCAAACCAAAATGTTCTGCAAAAAACAAGCCCTCATTCCTACATCAAGCCTACAATGATGAAAAAATAAAAAAGTTATGGACTTTAGTATATGACGATGCAAAAAATTGTTTATTTTTTACACAAAGTGATTTTATGCTGATTATACTCCAGAGCTGCACTCACTATTCTGCTGGTGCAGTCACTGTGCACATACATTACTTATCCTGTACTGATCCTGAGTTACATCCTGTATTATACTCCAGAGCTGCACTCACTATTCTGCTGGTGCAGTCACTGTGTACATACATTACTTATCCTGTACTGATCCTGAGTTACATCCTGTATTATACTCCAGAGCTGCACTCACTATTCTGCTGGTGCAGTCACTGTGTACATACATTACTTATCCTGTACTGATCCTGAGTTACATCCTGTATTATACTCCAGAGCTTGAATCGGTCTGAGGAGTCTTATAGGCCAGGCAATGCAGAGAAGCATAGCCTGGCCTATAGGTCTCCTCATGCCAATTAAGGCACTCTACATAAGAAGATATTGTATTCCCCAAATCCTGACTTAGGCCTCTCACCCAGTTAAGGCCATATTCTCTGCTCTGCACTGATGAGGGGTAATCACCCTGAAACAGCTGTCTGCAGATGAGGTACTGGCTTACTTTTTATCCGAGTCATGTCTCAAGGCCTGTTTAAAGGATCTAACATTGACTTATAGGATAGCTGCCTTAAAGTGGAGATGGCGAAGAGCTAATTTGCATATCTCCTTCCCTTTATTCTTTAAAGAATAGACAAAGAGGTTTGTGGTGATAGAGGGATCCAGATGGAATAGGCACCCCTCTTGTTACATTCCAGTATTGGGTCATAACCTCACCCATGTTCCCTGCCCAAAGCCAGGTCAGGAGATTGTAGCAGTAAGATGGAACCAGAGACCCCTAGGTTAAATCTTGAAGATAGCGTGAGGGTCTTACACAAACCTTTCACAGACCAGAACCATTAGAGGGGTCAGGAACAGTCTAGCGTCCTCTCCAGCCGAGGTCATACCTCAAACCCCTATCAAAGAAATACGTGGCCTAATCCATATTTGGGCCACGTTCTTCCTCCTGAGAACATGGATATGCGTCTATGGTTTCAGTAATAAGTACTAAGGAGTAATTAGATACCTCCAGCCATCCTGCCATTACCTTCGCCATGTTTGGTACGCAGGTGTGCGGGACATTGGGACGGAGAGGATGGAGGTTATATAAAGTTGCTAGGATGCATGCCGAAAAGATATTTCAATGCAAAGCTTTTGGGGCAGACCTGGTGTACAGAAGATGTAAACACTTTGTCGTAAAAGATAATTACCATACTCCCTGGCCTTATCTTACATCACAGGTGGGGGGTCTACAGACTCAAACTGTCATCTCTTTGGGGATCCCTAGCGTGATGGACTGACAGATATTTCTGCTTCCTCAGGCAACCGAGTTTAACCATCGCGAATTAAGTTCTGTTTTTATCCCTATGTATATTTTATGTTGTATTTTCTGTGATAACCCCATGGTTTGTACGCACTGTCCTTTTTTATATTAAAACTTCACTTTAATAAGAGCCTTCTTGTGTTCTAACGATTCCATGACCTCAGAAGAAGTGTTACCTAGACTGCTTTATTAACCCCATGACTGCTAGCAGTTGTAGAGTCTACATGGGTATTATTTAGGGCAAGGTGTCTCGTCAACCTGATATGACGAGTGGTGGCAGCTAAGTTTGATTAGTTTCAGATGACGGAGTGCTGACAGAGTGAGGTCCAGCGTGACCCTGCAGGCTCCCAGTATAGGGGTGCCCCCTTCACAGCAGTAATGCCCTCTCTGTACCCCTTCACAGCAGTAATGCCCTCTCGGTGCCCCCTTCACAGTAGTAATGCCCTCTCTGTGCCCTCTACAGAGCAGTAATGCCCTCTCTGTGCCCCCTACAGAGTATTAATGCTCTCTCTGTGCCCCCTTCACAGTAGTAATGCCCTCTCTGAGCCCCCTTTACAGTAGTAATGCCCTCTACAGAGCAGTAATGACCTCTCTGTTCTCCTTTCACAGTAGTAATGCCCTCTCTGTTCCCCCTTCACATTAGTAATGCCCTCTACAGAGCAGTAATGCCCCCTCTGTGTCCCTTCACAGTAGTAATGCCCTCTCTGTTCCCCCTTCACAGTAGTAATGCCCTCTCTGTGCCCTCTACAAAGCAGTAATGCCCTCTCTGTTCCCACTTCACAGTAGTAATGCCCCTCTGTTCTCCTTTCACAGTAGTAATGCCCTCTCTGTACCCCCTTTACAGTAGTAATACCCTCTCTGTGCCCTCTACAGAGCAGTAATGCCCTCTCTGTGCCCCCTTCACATTAGTAATGCCCTCTCTGTGCCCCCTTACAGTAGTAATGTCCTCTCTGTGCCCCCTTCACATTAGTAATGTCCACTCTGTGCCCCCTACAGAGCAGTATTGCCCTCTCTGTGCCCCCTACAGAGTAGTAATGTCCTCTCTGTCTAACTTCACAGCAGTAATACCCTCTCTGGACTGTACCCCCTTCACAGCAGTAATGCCCTCTCTGTGCCCCCTTCAGTGTTAATAAAAAATTAACAAAAAACAGTAACTACTCTCCTTGTCCTGTTCCTGGTGATCAGATCCCCTCCAGCACTCCCCTGCGGATACAGATTGCGCTGCAGCGCTGTGTGGGAGGAGCACAGGCAGATTATCGACTCCTCCTACACAGGCCAGAAGCATGATCTGCACCAGCAGGGCTGAATGGTGAAGCAGCCAGCCTGGAGGAGGGAAGGATCGTAGGGAGCTGTGTGGTCAGTAAGTGAAAGCAACGCAGAGCTCTAGCAATGAGCGCCACCAACTGTATTGATGGAAGCGCTCATTGCATCCGCACCCCCCCCTGACAGCTGGCACCCAAGGTGGACTGCCCCCCGCTTCCTTCTTCCGGTGGGGTTGCACCTAGCCTTTCTGCTGCCTGAGGCGAAAACTAAAATGGTGCCCCCCCCCCCCTCAAATATCAGATCGGCTGATCAGCTGTTAGAACAGAAGGTGCGCTCCATACATGTGCCGCTTTTTCATCATTACCATGCCCGTCTTCTCAGAGGCGCAGTGTAATTATAATATATTCACTTGAATGGAGCAAGTACTTGTAATTACTGTACACTACACCGCCACAAAGGAGATGAGGTGGTAGTGTGTAATGACCAGGAAGTGTAGGTCATCAATATATACAACCTGCGCAGCCCCTTTAAAGGGGTTGTCCGCTTTTTATTATTGATGACCCATCCTCAGGATAGGTCATTAATATCAGATCATTCGGAGTCCTCCACCGATCAGCTGTTTGAAGAGTGGTGAGCAGGTGAGTCTGGAGTCCCCGTCTGTTCAGGTGAATACTAAAGAGCTGTCTCATAGAGGTGAATGGAGACGCCATACTTAGGGTCCTTTCACACTTGCGTTCTGAGGATCTGGCAGGCACTTCCGTCCTGCCGGATCCGTCAGAACGCAAGTCACCTGAAGCATTAGAAGACTGATCAGGATCCTGATCAGTCTTCGAATTGCTTTCAGGTTACTATGGCAGCCAGGACGCTACTAGCGTCCTGGTTGCCATAGTAGGAGCGGGGAGCGGGGGAGCGGCATACTTACATTCCGTGCGGCTCCCGGGGCGCTCCTGAATGACGTCAGAGCGCCCCATGCGCATGGATCACGTGATCCATGCGATCACGTGATCCATGCACTGGGCGCCCTGACGTCATCCTGGAGCGTCCCGGGAGCCGCCACGAATGTAAGTATGCCGCTCCCCGCTCCTGCTACATTTACCATGGTAACCAGGACTTTAGCGTCCTGGCTGCCATGGTAACCAGTCAGAAAAAGCTAAATGTCGGATCCGGCAATGCGCCGAAAGCGACGTTTAGCTTAGGTCGGATCCGGATTAATGCCTTTCAATGGGCATTAATTCCGGATCCGGCCTGCGGCAGTGTTCCGGATTTTTGGACGGAACAAAAAGCGCAGCATGCTGCGGTATTTGCTGCGTCCAAAAAACGTTCCGGTCCTGAACTGAAGTCATCCTGATGCATCCTGAACGGATTTCTCTCCATTCAGAATGCATGGGGATGATCCTGATCAGGATTTTTCCGGCATAGAGACCCGACGACGGATCTCTATGCCGGAAAACAAAAACGCCAGTGTGAAAGGGCCCTTAATTACATTTCTTGCCGCTGCAAATGTTCTGGTGAGCAGGTAAACAGAGAAGAGAAGGCAGCGCTGCTTTCTCTTCAAACAGCTGATCGGTGAGGGGTGATGGGAGTCGAACCCCCGACTATCTGATATTTATGACCTAGCCTGAGGATAGGTCATCAATAGTACAAAGCGGACAACCCCTTTAAGTATGTTGCACAGACTGCCGGAGGAGGCAAAACATTCCTGAGAGGCCTTTGCTGCGCCTCATCATCCATGTGTTGCATCCTCCGGCAGCACCGAGCGAATCAGGACCAGCGATTAAAACATCCGTCTTGATAAATGTCCCCCACATTCTTTGTATATGTACGTATATATAAAATAAGAGAACTACTACTCCTATCCAGATATTTAGGACACTGGTGCTATCTCCTATATACAGAATAAGCAGATGTTGGTTGATACATATACTAACACACACACAATAACACACACACAGACACTTATTTTCTTACAGGCTGCAGGATATCCATTCTCCTCTGGTGTCTTTTGCAGGCAAAAGGACCTGCAGTCATGTGACATGATATCATCAAAGGTCCTTTAGCCTACCATAGATATTTCTATAGTCTGGTCCTTCATAGTCTGGCATGTACACCTATGGCAGACACAGGGCCCCCAATGTGACTGTATCTGGAGGGGGCCCAGACTGGCCTTAAGTGTACTAGAAAATACACTGGTCTGGGCCACTTCTCAACTCGGGCCCCAAAGCAGCTGCTTCCTCTGCTTCCCCTGTAGTTACGGCGCACTATGCATCCTGGGAACGTGATCCTTAAGACTTTGGTTCTTGTAATGTGAGGGATTTTGGAAGCGCGGACGCTACGTAGATGATCTCTTAGACTGAGAGGTTACACAGGAAATAGTACATGGGGTGTGAAGCTGAGGATTCGTTACTGTACATACTGATGATTACAGGGGCGTATCGCTATTACCATCCTCTAATACCTGGCGCTGCATTCTGACTGTTGGTGGCCTGTACTCACTCCATGAAAAAGGCCTAATGCGCTGCGATGCAGGTGAACATAAAGAGGATAAATACTTTTTCATCATTTTGAAGCACAGGCAGTTTTTCTACTTTATATCGTGGAGCATAAGGGAATTTGTATGGCGCACGTATTGCTTTATTATAGAGACATATGCAGCGCCCCATACCTGGAAATACCTGCAAATATATTATAAGGCTATGTATTTTTTTATGTTTCACTGTGCATTGCAGTAAAGGATATGGATGGCTAATAGTTGGTGGGAAAAGGGCTAGCCACTCTGTTTCTGGATTCTTGGTACGGGTGGGCTGGTCCTGGGCAGATACAAAGAGGAGAGGAAGGACACCTCAGAGCTCCTGCTACTGTTGGAGAGTCTCAGGAAAGATTAACTTTATTCAGCCTCAAGAACAGACTTAAATGAGTTGCCCCATCTGTGACTCACACCTATCCTTAGAATGGAGTCGGCGAATGCGCGGCCACCCTCCATTCATATCTATGGGACTGCTGTAAATAGCCAAGCGCTGGCTCGGCTATTTCCGTCACATAGAAGTGAATGGGGCGGTAGCCGCAAATGAGCGGTCTGCTTTCCATTCATTTCAATGGGACCATAGCTGAACGCATTCACGGGGCGCCCTCCTTCACTTTACAGGCTCCATTTTAAAGATAGGTGCGGATCCCATGTCTGGGACCTAGAGATATGCCTCCAGTATACAAGATGTGCCACCAGAGTGAACAGCTAAAAACCTGCATAAAAGACACTACTATCAGGTGAGGGACTACGGCTGAAACACCTATTAACCAAAACCACTACTAGGCCAGTTAAAGCTAAAGTCTAGACCTGATAGTGGACATCTATATCCACAAGTGCTCAGTTGCAGCGACCCAACCTTCCTCCATACTTCAGAAACTGCACGTTGAATCTGCGGCTATTGAATTATCTGTTCACTTTTGGCCTCATTCTTCCAACTACAGTACATTTTCACTGCACCGATCCCCAAGAAGCAATGGCCTGAGGGAGTGTACTGAGGCAACTCATCTGGGGCACTACCACTCCCATCGTCTGCATTGTCCCCCCAGGGGCTTGCTGCACTTCCAGAGCCTGAATTTTCTAGACATCCACTGACGTCACATGAGCGGCGGTGCCAATCCACACGTGACATCATCAAACCACTTAATAAAGTTTGGCGCTGTCTGAGACAGATCATAGCGCTTACCTCCATCCCCTGCAGTGGGTGCTTTT
This sequence comes from Bufotes viridis, assembly GCA_033119425.1. NCBI lineage: Eukaryota > Metazoa > Chordata > Amphibia > Anura > Bufonidae > Bufotes > Bufotes viridis. Next base: position 5,963,564 of record CM065596.1, read on the forward strand.
TTCCCCTATGCAGCATCTCTGGAGGGAGTCGGGATGTCATGGCTAGAGATGGAGAGTTACTTCAGGCTGAGATGTCAGCCCATTGTCATAGGGGATCATGTTATGATGGGGCCTGACGAAGCGCAAGTCCAGCGCGAAACGGCCATCGCCGCCAGCCTGTCCGTGAAGTAGGTGCGTCTGCCCCCAGCCCTGCTACTTGTACCCTTGATGGGTGAATAAAGGATTCATTTGCTGTACACTGTGGTGAGTGCCGCCTTTTCATCTACTTTACTCAAGAGACATTGGATTACCTATTTTTGGCTGAGCACCACCGTAGCTTTTTGTGATGACTGAGAGGTAGCAAGTTCGCGTGCCTGGGTGAATATCGTGACTAGCGAGTAGTGCCGCCTCTAGTGCTTTCTCTTTTTCCGGATTAAAGATGTTATAAAGCTTTCTCATAGTAGCAGAAGCAGAAGTGAGTATAGTACCCGAACAATGGGGTAACTAAATGGAAGCATAAGGTATAGTTTAGGACTCAGCATCTCAAAAATATGAGCTTCAGGTCTTTAAAAAATATCAAAGGCCAAGATCATCATCCCTATGTGCTATTAACCAGTATGATGTCTACTCAATCACCATGAGTTCTACACACGAGTCCTTCATCAGCCACTTGGGTCCCCACTAGACCAGAAGCGGTTTGATCTCGGGATTGCGGTGGCCAATTCCAGTCCTCAGTGCTCACGTGCCTGAACGGTCACTGCCCGGAGACACCAGGTGAGGAAATAGAAGGGGCTTCCAATACAGACCCCGCATCATCTGAAGGAGACAGACAAACCAAACCCTCCTCAGCCGAGGCGGTATCATCATGAGCGTAGCTATAGGGGGTGCAGAGGTAGCAGTCGCTACTGGGCCCAGGACCCTGAGGGGGCCCTAAGACCCTTGTGCCGCATAAGAAGACACACAAAGCACTGAGGGAAGGGGGGCCCAAGCTAAACTCTTGCACCAGGGCCCATAAGCCGTTAGCTACGCCCCTGGGTATCATGGCTATTACCGATGCCCGCTCCTGTGGGATTCTTAAGTATCCTCAGCGATTGCAGGGAATATGTTCTTCATCCTGAAATCCCATCTGGCTGAGGACGATTTCCCATATATACACATCCATTAAAGATTCCCCCAGAGAAGTTGAGGAATGTCTGAGGGGAACTGAGGCCAGAGCTGATCTCATAGTATTCTATGGGATGGTTTCTAGGGTCCATCCTGTTAGCTTTTCTCCTACAACTGGTCAGAAAAACACAGCAATCTTCTCTCCGGTGCTCTAACGCTATGGATATGGGACCGATACACAAAGTGCAAATACACATATGCAGTTATGTAAAAAAAATATAGCACTGTAAATCTGATGGTCAGCAATATATACATAAGCTAAGCAAGTTTTAGGGGAAAAAAAATTCTATTTCCTCATTTCTCTAGTTCTCTTCTGGCCCTTTGTTGTTATTTGCAGGTAAACAATCTCTGACCCTCCCCCCCCTGCACAGGGGGTGAATACAAGTGCTGCTCTGAGTGACATGTCTGACTACTGGGATACTCAGCAGCATGCTGTATGTGTAAGCCTCAGCCCTGAGTCTGAGCTTCTAATGGTGAAAGGGTTAATCTTTTCTGAAGAATCCAGTGGGCAGATAGCAGCAGCTCCGGTCAGTGCAGGGGGCGTGGTTAGCACTGTGATAGTTAGTACAGGGGGCGTGGCCAGCACTGTGACAGTCAGTACAGGAGGGTGAGGCCAGCACAGGGATGGTTAGTGGAGTGGTCAGCACTGTGACGGTCAGTGCAGGGGGCATGGCCAGCACTGTGAAGGTTAGTGCAGGGGTGTGGCCAGTACTGTGGCAGTCAGTGCAGGGGCTTGGCCAGCACTGTGAAGGTCAGTGTAGGGGTGTGGCCAGCACTGTGGCAGTCAGTGCAGGGGGCGTGGCCAGCACTGGGACGTCTCGTGTACAGACACAGAGCTGCTCTCTCCTGCAGTCCACACTTGTTTTGTTTTTAAATTCTTTATTTATGTCTCCAAGACAATAAAGCAGGTAACATAATATTGCACAAATGTATAGAGCATTATTTTTTATATATATAATTCCCATTGTTCCCATCATAACAAATAAATAACATTTAAACAGGTATTATTCAATGTCATGTTTCCAAAGGGTAATGTTGAATTTAGTTGGAGAATCAGGGGTGATGTTTAAAAATAACAAGAGCGGAGTGATCTTACGGGATCCTACACATAGTTTCTGTAATATTTTTCCACTTCATTCCAGAATGGGACAATCAGCGGGCACGTCCACCATATGTGAACATATGAGCCAGTGTCAGAGTTGCATCTCCAGCAAGAGGAGGGTATAAGTGGGTTCATAGCATCTAGTACCACTGGCGTTCTGTACCACCTGCTGACAACCTTATAACATGTCTCTTGCATAATAATACACCTGGATGGGACACATGCATTTCTATAGAACATCACAATATTTTCTTTGGTTAATTTTAAGTTTACTTCTTTCTCCCATGCTGGGACAGGAATTTATATATCGAGGAAATAAGTTTTGGGGGTGGGGATCTCTGTGCTGCCATAGATAATCTCTGTTCCAGGATTCGGAAAAACTGTTTGAGATTTGAGAGTATGTAAGATGGTTTATCCTAATACCTGGGATTTTGAGATGTGATGTGGGTAGGTCTGGGAGCGTGCCATCTAAAAGAATGTCCCCTAGTCTATTGCTTTTCAATAATCTTTGTTTGTCCAGCCAGTATGTAGTAAATGGGTCTTTAAGCCCTAACAATGGTGAGGGATGGGCCTACAACTTATGAGTGGTTGCCCAAACCGCTAACGGAGCCTCAGGGGGATGTTAGTGGGAGGACGAGTACCCATTCCGACTCCCGTCACAGTCTGGGTTAGTGAGAAGCCCAATATCTCCTCTTCAATCTGAACATATAGTTTAGAGGAAGGGCTCCTAAACCGGTCCAATATCCTGGTAAGTTGAACTGCTTTAGATAGATTTTCCATGTCAGGAAGTCCTATGCCCCCAAGGTGTTTAGGTTTGACCATTGTGGAGGGTGCTACTCTACAGATCCCTTTCACCCATGAGTATTTTAGAAAAACACTCCTGAGTTGGGTAAAGAATGCTCTCAATAAAAATATGGGTAATGTTTATAACAGGTACATCACCTTTGGCATGATCATCACCTTTAGTAGGTTCACCCTGCCCATCCATGAAATACATGGAATTTTCCATGAATTCACTATGTTCCCTATCTGGCGGAGTAGAGGAGTGTAGTTTAGTGTATTGCAGTTTTTCGGGTTTGGAGATATTTGTGAGCCCAGATATTTGATGTGGCTGTTTGACCACGGGAAGTCAGTGACTGTCTGAGCTCGGCTTATCGAATTCTGTGGGCAGGAAACATTCATTGCTGTCGATTTAGACGGATTTATTTAAAAATTTGAGATCAACTGTGATAGAAGAGGGAAAGAAGTGTCCGGATTGGAGGTTATGACTAACAAATAATCTGCATACGCAGCCGTTTTATGGCACTGTCCCCCAATTGTGACTCCCTTAATTTCTGGATGCTGCCTAATACATTGAATGAGCGCTTCCATAGTGAGGACAAATAAGAGTAGAGAGAGCGGACAACCCTGTCGTGTTCCATTAGTGATCCGAAAGTTAGAGGACAGGGTGCCGTTAATCTTGATTGAGGCGGACGGGTTAGTGTGCAGTGCAAATATAGCGGTAATGAAGGGGTCAGGGAAGTTACATTTTTTTCTAAAGTTTTAGTCATATACACCCATTCTATCCTGTCAAAGGCTTTTTCCACGTAAGCCATAGGGACACGCTTATTTTTTGCATATTGTATCAGCTGCAGAACCCTTAAGGTCCTTCCCCTCCCTTCCTTTTACGAAACCGACCTGTTCCTGATTAACCAAGGAAGGAAGTAGATGTTGCATCCTGTTGGCCATCATTCTGGCATACGGTTTGATGTCCACGTTTAGCAGGGAACTAGATCTAGAGCTGCTACATAATTTGTCATCTTTTCCTTCCTTGGGCAGTACAGTGATGTGTGCAGCTAATGATTGTGTGGGAAAATTACCGTCTTTGGCTGCTGAATTGAAAGCCGGCAATAAATGGGGAGAGAGAACGTCAGGTCTGTGATTTGTAGCCAAGATGGAATCTCAGAGGCTGGTAGATCAATAGCGTCACATAGAGGAAGCAGGTCACCTGGTCTCCTGATGAACTTGGTGGATCCCTGAATTACAAAGGATATGCCAAAAGGAAATAGCCACCAGTATTTTATTCCTTTTGCGCGTAGGGCGTCGGTGACAGGTTTCAACTGGCTCCTTTTGTTCAGTGTGACCGGGGACAGATCCTGAAAAAGGGAATCTTTTGCGCCTTCAAACATGATCTCCCTTGCCTCCCTGGTGGCCCGTAGGATTGTTGTGAGAGGAGGATTCTGCAAATAAAGTCTCTGGGAGGCTCTCCATCTTTGGGTTTGGGCCTCAGTGCTCTGTGTGCCCTTTCTATTATCAGATCTTTAGCCACATCAGAGTCCAAAAGGGGCCTCAGGGTGGCGCGCACTCACTCACTCACACCCGGCTGGTCGAGCATTTCTTTTTCCGTAGTGAAGCAGGGAAACCTCTCTCATCCCTGCTTCACTGATCTTCGCAGCTCAGGAGCTCCCCCTGCTGGCTCCACATCGCGCTGCTGGCTGTGGGAGGAGATCTGAAGACCAGGGAATCTGCCTTCAGCACAGCCAGCAGCATGATGTGATGGTGGGAGCCTGTCATCAGGGAAGAAGGTAAGTATGTTTTTTTTTTTTCTAAGGCTGCAGACTGGGGGCAAAGGGCAGGAGGAGGGCCGTAACTAATTTGAGGGGGCACCTAAGCTGGCATAACTACTGTGAGGCGGCCAGGGGGCACATATGAAGGCATAACTACTGTGAGGGGGGCAGGTAATCTGGGCATAACCACTGTGAGGGGCACATATGTGGGCATATCTAATGTGAGGGACACATAATGTGGCATAACTACTGTGAGGGGGCACATATCTGGGCATAACTACTGTAAGGGGGGCACATAACTGGGCATAAATATTTTAAAGGGGCACATATCTGGGCATATCTACTTTGAGGGGGCACATAACTGGGCATAAATACTTTGAATGGACACATAATATGGCATAACTACTGTGAAGGGAGACATATCTGGGCATATTACTGCGAGGGGACACATAATCTGGCATAACTACTGTGAAGGGGCACATAATCTGGCATTACTACTGTGAGGGGGCACATATCTGAGTATAACTACAGTGAGGGGGCACATAATCTGGCATTACTACTGTGAGGGGGCACATAACTGGGCATAACTACTGTAAGGGGGCACATATTTGGCACAACTACTGTGAGGGGGCACATATCTGAGTATAACTACTGTTACAGGAACAAAGGTGGGCATTCGTACTGTGTGGTAGCACTAGATTACCCTGCTATACATTGGCATGGCTCAGTCTTACCGGCCAGCACAGCGCCCCCTGCTGGTGATTTCACAGGGGCCGTCACCATCCCTTCCTGATGTGATTATTCTTTTTTTCTCACCACAGGGACCTTGTTCTGGATCCAGCGGACATCACGCCGACGCCAGCGACACCCTGGATGAGGTAGGACCAGATTTTATTAGGACGGGGTGAGTGTAGCCATTGGGCTTAGGGCTCTTTAACACGAGCGGATCCTGTGTGGGCAATCTGCTGCGTGAAAGAGAGCCAAGCCCCGTTCTGGACAGCAGAGACATGGAGCAGTGACATGATAGATACTGCTCTGTGCCGCTCTGTGACCTTTTTATTACAAAATCACAGTGAGATAAAGTTGCCACCGTGATTTTGTAGTTAAAAGATCACAGTTAATCATGTTACTGCTCCGAGTCTCCGCTGTCCGGAATGGGGCTTGGCACACATTCACACAGCGGATTAGCCGCACCGAAAGAGCCCTTAGTTAATAGCCCAAAGTGTAACTGCCATATACATTTTTTTTTTTTTAATTTTTTATGATAAAGTGTAGGGCAAGTGATAGGTAACATTTTTGTAATATACTTTTTTTAGCCAAAACGTTTAATTTTAGTAGTAAACTGGGGAACTGGGGCTGAAATGGCCCTTAGCAGCGCTCTCAGAAACAGGGGGGGGGTCGTGCGACGGGGAGGGGGCCCCATGAATCAGTTTCGCACCGGGGCCCCATGGATAGTGTGCGGCAGATCTATATATATTGTGTCTAGAGCTGATATGCCGGCTGCAAAGTGTAGAGGAGACAGGCCTGGTAATGTAAGATCATCCATAATGCCATGCAGCCAGCCAATCCACAGGTAGCCATCCCCTGTGATGTCACAGCCCTATAAAAGCCTCATCCCGCGCGGTCTCCGCCATTGTCCTGTGAACTGATCATAGGGAGAGACGTGGCAAGCGCTCATGCACTAGGGACAGTGTTGCTGAAAACAATAGAAGAATATTGGAGAGGGAGAGTGCAGGAAGACTGCAGGGAGAGTGCAGGAAGACTGCAGGGAGAGTGCAGGAAGACTGCAGGGAGAGTGCAGGAAGAGTGCAGGTAGAGTGCAGGGAGAGTGCAGGAAGACTGCAGGGAGAGTACAGGAAGACTGCAGGGAGAGTGCAGGAAGACTGCAGGGAGAGTGCAGGTAGACTGCAGGGAGAGTGCAGGAAGAGCACAGGAAGACGGCAGGGACAGTGCAGGGAGACTTATTCTTTGTCAGATTTATTTCTTTATTCCTACATTTTCTTATTCCTACATCGCCGTAAACTAAGATATAAAATTCAAAACCAGTAAGATGGAAGCCTTTATTATTCTGGTGCCAGCGTGCCAACCAATACCATCTAGTCTGCACCCCTTAGGGGCCAGGTCCTAATGATGACCATCCTCATCTTTTCTGGCTTTACTTCTTTCAAATTATCCTTCTTGGCTGATGACATATTGTCGCGCAGCCATTAACAATGAAGACCAACTATACAGTGCGGTCTTCATTATTACATGAAAGGCAGCTGCGGGCTAATTGGCGGGGGTCTGACACCCTGCACTCCCGTCAGTCAGTACTTTTCTTGTAGCTCCAGCATTGGAAGTTAGTCCCACAACTACACGACCATTGTGTAGTGGATGGAGCTGTAATTGCAACGTTTCTCCCACTGAAGTGAATACTGCCAGCTCCATCCACTACACAATGGATGTGTAGTTCTGGGACCAACATCCAGTGCCGGAGCTACAGTACATGATAACAGCTGACTGGCAGGAGTGCAGGGGGCCAGACCCCGTCAACCTTATACTGATGGCCTACAGGTCACCGGTCTTCTTTGACCTGCTCCATGTCAGAGACTTGGATTCAATGCCAGCCATCTAAAACTCACAATCTGAAACAAGCCTGCAATACATACAAAGAGAACACAAGAGGCGCCAATGTACCTTAGCAATGCAGCATACCCCAACTAAGCCTGTATACAGAGGAGCGTATAGCAGCTGCAACTTTCTGGGAGAGCAGCAAGTGACTGCGGAAATTTGCGAATTTAAAGGAAGCAGAAGGATAACAATTATCTAAAACAGATATAGAACTGATATAGAAAAACTGGCACAAAAAATTATGCCCCTCAAATCATTAGGCCAGAAAAAAGTGGATTACAGTAAGCTCCAAAAAATTGTACTCACAAACCTATGAACAGCAGAAAAAAGTGCAATGCCTGGACATGAGCCACAGTTTGGCCAATGGAGGCCCAGCACGTGGGGTGCACAGACCGGCTACTTACCAGCAAAACAGACAGTGGAAATAGGGAACTTGATTCCTGAAGTCCACAGTGGGAACTGGTGTGAATAGTATGAATATACCTCTGCATCATCTTCAGGGAGTGGGCGACACTTGGGGCCAGTGTGATCCAGTGCTATATAGTTACATAGATCCCAGTCTATAGCAGCATTATCTGCAATACAGAGATCGGAGGGTAATAGGAAGCAGTGGTCAGTGATCCCCAGCACAGGACTGTGCAGCAGCAGTCCACCCACACCGTAATCAGTACACACAGCCCAGCAGGGTCCAGAGGGGCTTTCCTTATATTGACAGATGTACTTTAAATAAACACCATGGGGGTCATTTATAAAACAGAAATAAAACTAAATTAGGCGTATTTCTGGTGCAGATTGCAGTGCAAAGGTCTTCTCCTCGCTCACGCCAGGTCTAAAAAAGTGGGTGTGGTGTGGGCAGGGACGGGCCGCCAGGCTTGTCTCATTTACCATTTTCTACACTTGTTTTAGGCATAGAAAATGTTCTAAATGTAAGACAGCTCGGAAACTGTCTTACATTTAGAAGCAGCAGTGAATGTGCCGAAGTTATGTAGTGGCCGGCGCCGGATCCACCATCAGTGCAGGGCTTTACTAAGACTGGCATTTAAAACTTCGGTCTTAATAAATGTGTCCCCATATTCACAGAGGAAAATGAGACGTCAAAAGAAATGCAGGGTGTCGAAGTAAACTCCCCATTCAATGTGGCCTATCTGACCCAGGAAGAAGTGCAGCGGTGTCTTAAAAAGATTAAAATGGACAAATCACCGGATCCAGATGGCATATACCGCTTTATCCTAAGGGAATTAAGTAACAGACCAATCACAGGTTACAGATAACATACACCCCCATACTCTAAGGGAATTAAGTAATGTATTAGACAAATCAGAGAATCTAGATGGCATACACCCCTGTATCCTAAGGGAATTAAGTAGTTTAACAGACAAATGCCCTGGCCCAGATGATATAGATCCCATATCCTAAAGGAATTAAGTCATGTAAAAGACAAAACACTGGGGCCAGGTAACATACACCTCTGTATCCTAAGGGAAATAAAACATGTAATAGACAAATCACCGGGTCCAGAATACACCCCCGTATTCAAAGGGAATTAATATCAAAGCCAGACGCTTATTTCTGATATTTAAGGACTCTATAATGACAGGGTCTGTTGCACACGATTGACAGTTAGTAAATGTGGTGCAAATTAAAAAAAGGGATCAAAAACTAAGTCTGGAAATTTATAAGCCAAGTTTTATATCTGTTTTGGTTAAACTGTTTGAAGATTTTCTTAGAAATGCTATCCTAGAGTATCTCAATGAAAAGAAGTGTCACACCATATCAGCACGGGTTTATGAGGGATCGGTCATGTCAGACTAATTTATTCTGTTTCTATGAGGAGGTACGTTCTAGACTTGACCGTGGCGAATTAATGGATGTCATATATCTGGACTTCTCCAGCATCTGACACTGTACCTCATAAAAGGTTAGTATATAAGATGAGGATGCTCGGACTGGGAGAAAATGTCTGTAAGTGGGTAAGTAACTGGCTGAGTGACAGAAAACAGAGGGGGGTTATTAACGGTACACACTCAGATTGGGTCACTGTCACTAATGGGGTATCACAGGGGTTACTATTGGAGGGCTCACATCACTAATGGGGTACCACAGGGGTTACTATTGGAGGGCTCACATCACTAATGGGGTACCACAGGGGTCAGTATTAGAGGAGTCCCTGTAACTAGTGAGTTACCACAGGAGTCTGTATTAGAAGGGTAACTGTCAGTTGTGGAGCACCTCCTCAGGGGTCAGTATTGGGCCCTTCAAAGGGGTTGCACTGTAAGATATACATTTTTGCAGACAATACTAAACTATGCAAAGTAATTAACACAAAACAGAACAGTATATTCTATCTATTTAGTCATGTCTAAGATCCAGTGTTCTGCGCACTTTGTAGTGCCTGCAGGGAAAAACCGGATGGTACATTTTCTGATTCAGATGTCCTCATTCTGACATGGCTTTGCAATAATATATCTTTTAAGGTCTATTACCGTTTAAAAATATTTCTGGTCGATCGGGTAAAGTAGTATTAAGTATTTTGTCAGATCGCTGACCTGCAAACTTGCTGTAGGATATTTGCGCTTGCACAGGCTGCAGATAAGAGAGTGCCGGCAGCCAGGTATCACAGTGGAAGAATCTTGGAAGAGCTCCAGCACTCCAGGAACATGAAGCGCATAGATATGCACTGAAACTCCTCACAACTGAAGCCCGGGATTCTTACACTTGGCACCGCAAGGGTTAAACCTGCTCTTCCGTATTTTTATTATGTACATAGTGCCGGGGTTAGGTATTGATTGGAGGATAACATCAGGGGTTCGAGTGCTGCATTTTCGTACTGCTGGTATCTCTCCCAGGCTAACCCTGTAGGATGTCATTCTGTGGGTAGTACTATCCTCGTCTATGATAAAGAACCATTACTGGGTCTCACGTACGCAGCCAGTTCACAACCTTCCTTTAGAAAACAGATGCTCTCGGCGTATTCCTATTCAATCCATACAAGGCGGCTCCGCTCTACCAGATCTTTATTAATACTATCATGCTAGTCATCTTTCTTGTTGGCTGGATCTAATTTCCACTGAGACACACCCAATCCATATTCAGCTCTGACACTCCTAGAAGCCTTCCCTTGCTGTGGTCCTCTTAGACACTTCTCACGGCAGTCCATTTAATCGGTAATATCACTTTCCGTTGGTTCTGAGTGCTTCACGAATGGCAAGCTGGATTGCGTTCTCAGAATGCGCCCTCCCCATTAGGGATCATCCCACCCTTAGATACAGAGAAGCAAGAGGACCATCATCTGTTACAGCCCAGGCTTCTTTCCCAGGCCTGTGCTTACACTAGCAGGCGCGATACTTCACTGAGTACTGTATGGGGACACTAAGGGAGCATAACTACTGTATGGGGACACTAAGGGGCATAACTACTGTGTGGAGACACTAAGGGGGCATAACTACTGTGTGGGGACACTAAGGGGGCATAACTACTGTATGGGGACACTAAGGGAGAATAACTACTGTATTGGCACACTAAGGGGCATAACTACTGTGTGGGGACACTAAGGGGCATAACTACTGTGTGGGGACACTAAGGGGGCATAACTACTGTGTGGGGACACTAAGGGGGCATAACTACTGTGTGGGGACACTAAGGGGCATAACTACTGTGTGGAGACACTAAGGAGGCATAACTACTGTATGGAGACACTAAGGGGGCATAACTACTGTGTGGGGACACTAAGGGAGCATAACTACTGTATGGGGACACTAAGGGAGCATAACTACTGTATGGAGACACTAAGGGAGCATAACTACTGTATGAGGGAAAATACGGGGGGCATAACTACTGTGTGGGGACACTAAGGGGGCATAACTACTGTGTGGGGACACTAAGGGGGCATAACTATTGTGTGGGGACACTAAGGGGGCATAACTACTGTATGGAGACACTAAGGGAGCATAACTACTGTATGGAGACACTAAGGGGCATAATTACTGTGTGGGGACAGTAAAGGAGCATAACTACTGTATGGGGACACTACAGGGGCATAACTACTGTGTGGGGACACTAAGGGGGCATAACTACTGGGTTGGGGGAAACAAAAGAGCATAATTACTGACTGGGGACATTAAGGGGACATAACTACTGTGTGCGGTAGTAATATTATTATGATTATTTATTATTAAAGTGCCGTCCATTCCATAGCAGTGCTTTACATATGAATGGGGTGCACATACGTGATATAAAACAAGTACATACAGTAAGCAATAACAAGACGAGCTACAAACTGCTACAGAAGGAGAGAGGGCCCTGCCCGCGAGGCTTACAATCTACAAAAGGATGGGGGAAGGAAACAGTAGGTGTGGGTGATGCTGGTCCTGGCGGTATAGAGGCAGCGGGGTCACTGGTTGGAGGCTTGTCTGAAGAAGAAGAAGAAGAAGAATATAGCAGATAGACATTGTGGGATTCTGGATAGTAAGGCGGTGATGTCTGGACCAGAGTTGTAAATTTGTATGTCGTCAGATTAGAAGTGATACTGAAAGCTATGGGACTCTATGAGCTGTCCCAGGCCGAGGGTGTAGATAGAGAAGAGCAGGGGTCCTAGGACAGATCATTGAGGGACACCAACAGAGAGGAGATGGAAGAGGTGGTGTGAGAGTGGGAGACACTAATGGGGTCATTTATCAAACTGGTGTAACGTAGAACTGGCTTAGTCACCCATAGCAACCAATCAGATTCCACCTTTTATTTTCCAAAGAAGCTGTCTAAAATGAATGGTGGAATCGGATTGGTTGCTATTGGCAACTAAGCCAGTTCTACGTTACACTAGTTTGATAAATGACCCCATAAATGTCCAGTCTGTGAGGTATGATGTGATCCAGGAGACGCCCAGATATACAGTAAGAGAGTTTGTAACAGAAGAGACTGGTCCACTGGGTCAAAGGCAGAGGACAGGTCATGGAGGAGGACAGAGTAATGTAGAGAGAAGAGGACAGGTCCAGGAAGAGGAGGACAGAGTAATGTAGAGAGAAGAGGACAGGTCCAGGAAGAGGAGGACTGAGTAATGTAGAGAGAAGAGGACAGGTCCAGGAAGAGGAGGACAGAGTAATGCTGTTTGGCTCTGGCAGTTGGCAGGTCGTTGGTGACTGGTAAGGGAGGATTCAGTGGAGTGGTGGGGTCGGAAGCCAGATTGTAGCCGGTCAAAGAGGGAGCAAAAGAGAGGTGGACATGTTGTTCAAGTAGCTTTGAGGCATATGGGAGTAGTGATATGGGACGACAACTAGACAAAGAAGATGGGTGAAGGGAAGACCACTGAAGATGGGTGTAATGGTAGCATGTTTAAAACAGGAGGGGAAGACACCAGAGGTTAGTGATATGTTGAAGAGATAAGTTAGGGTTGAAACACTGGTGAGGCGGGACTGGTCAAACGTACAGGAGATGAGATGTGATCGGCAGAGGAGGGTGTAAAGTTTTTCTTCTGTAATGGTGGAGAAGCAGGTTTTGGGAGAAGAAGACTGAAATACTGTGTAGAGGGGCTGCGGGGACTGTAGGCTAAAGCTTTCTCTGGTGTTCTCAATCTTTGTTTCAAGTACGTGGCAACGTCCTTGGCTGAGATGAGAGGTGACGGAGGGAGGACTGGGGGAGAAACGGGTTAAAACTGGTGAATAGTTGTTTAGGGTTGTGAGACAGAAAAGACACGAGAGATGTGAAGTCGCCTGTTTTTCAGCAGCGAGCGAGGACTTGAAGTTGACGAGGGATTGTTTGTATGTGACAAAGTCCTCATTAGACTGGGATTTCTTCCATATCCTCTCTACAACCCCGGAGGCTTGTCTCGGCTCTTTCGTCAGACTGGTTTGCCAGGGTTGCCGGCTGATTTTTTGGAAAGCAATTCATAGCAAAGAAATTCCCACAAACAATGCAAAGATCCACGTGTGCAGGAAGTAATGTTATCTGCCAGCTAAAACCAGATAGCGGCACATTTCCTTATTTTCTAATCTTTTGCTATTTTCTGATTGCAGATTTTTTTACTCTACTTCCTGAACATAATTATGGGGATGGTCATTTTGAACATGGCTACGGGGAGGCCATCTTGCCTGAGCTGTTCTTAACAGCATTTAAAAATCATTTAGAAAATTGCTTTACGGCAGCCCCATGGTCCATAGACACAATGGTCAGGAGGGGACCCTATTGACTTACATGGGAAAGTCTTCTAGGCTCTGTGCCCTGTGCAGAGGACATTGTACAAGGAAAGAACGGATAAGCTCTTACAATTACTTATTGGAAATGGTGGATCCTGACTTATCTGTCATTCTAATCCTGCCTGTAATGATATCACTTCTGTGTATAGATAAGCAGATAACTGCAGTAAAGTGATCTGTACAGACCAAAAGGTAGCACTAATTATTAGGCTAAGTGGCCATTTTATGGTTATGCCTTTTTAGAGTGCTCATTAAGGGGCCCTAGGCTGGACCGCCACCTTTTCATGCTGCACAGGTGGGGGTCAGTGGGGGTGGGGGTCAGCTCTCACAAGAGCAGGAGCCCCGATCCGGGCTGTTTAATCCTGCTGCATATAAGCGGTTACAGAGGGAGCGGACTTCCTCTGTATCCCATCAGCACCCTGCAATGGAGATTGTGGGGTGCCAGCGCCTGTGAAGGCAGGTTGGGTCCTAGTGTAGGTCCTAGGCCTACCTCCAGCGTTTCCCAGCAAACTGTGCCGGGACATCATTGTGACTGAAGGGATTAATTTATCATATGAGCAGAAGAGTAAATGATTCAGAATCTGGCTTCCTATGACTTTTTCTAGAAGGTTAGCATTGAAAAGGTGTCAAATGAGTGGTTATCAGACACTGACGAAGACAGATTGGACAAGTTTTTTTTGGGTACAATTGACAGTATTCCCAGTTCTTCGGAAATTCCAAAATATTTTGTTAAGAAATTCAGATATATACTAGACCCATTTATTATAACATTGGCATCAGAAAAAGATTCATTGCTTGAAAATGTCTGGACTTTGCTACGCATGAAACAGAATATGTCACCGTCACACAGAAGAAGTGTAGAGAGAACACAGGGAGATGTGAAAGTACCGAAAATTACCCAAAGAAACGCAAGTATCAAATTCATGCATAAGAAATAGTTACAAACTCCATCAAGATCGTAGGAAATGACACGTTCCATATAAATCCTATAATACTACCATGAAACCAGTTCCACCCACGAATTCCCACTGTCAGCCATCTACAGAGGGCACAAGATCACTTCTATAGCATCTCTACGAGCTTAGAGACCAAAGGTAAAGTCATTCCGGACGATAAAATTAAGATGCAACCAGTAGATTTCTTAAGTGAATTAGGTGATTCTGTAATTCCAAGAGATCTCCTTAGCAGTGAAGTTACGAGACCAGGTTTAGAAACTGACTAGAAATCCACGTGCTGAGGACGGACATGTCGGGAATGGTTACGACCTCTATAAAGATAAGTTTGTTTCTTTTATAAAACTTAGCTAAAGTTTCTGATTAATTATGAGACAATATAGAGCATAATTATCATACTGTATACCTAATTATATACAGGTAACACATATGGTAAGTTAGAACATGCATTTAAATGATGGCTCCACCCTCCCCCTCCCCTCTTGTATATGGATATATGGATATTTAGAGGTTGTTTCTATATACATAAGTCAATGAGGTATTATGTCTTAGTAAAGTTAATAGACTTTTCAGTGGTTGTAATTATATGTTTAGGCTATAATTGCAGTAATTAACATCATCCTCTGATGAGCCCAGAGACATTCCTCTCTCTGTACTGTAAGAGGTCAGAGAAGAATAAGATTCCTGAATGTTTCTTTACGGATAATATTGCACTTCCTTCATTTGACAAGGTCAGTGGATTGATGGGAGCACATGATGGTCTTTGATGATCTATTGTCTAAAGCTGGCCATACCGGATAATGATCGGCTGCCCTGCGGGCGGTCATCCATGGGATTGTTCATACCAACCATCCCACTGACTAAACTGCCCAACCAGCGACATTTTCAATATAAACAGACTCCCTAGTGTTAGGGCACAACGGCAAGTGATCGGCAGAATTCAGCCAAGTACGCCACCACATGCAGTTTTGGCCGATGAACGCCCGCAGTTCTCCAGCACGGTGGATTACATTCTGGCAGTGACGCTCATTTCATTTTTTACGCTATTTTTCCATTCTGGCTGACTTTAATCTTGTGCGTATGGCCACCTTAAGAATAGGTCAATGGTATACTCAGGTCTATATAGGTGTTTATGGAAAGGTCTAATCCTAGTAATCCAAGCCTCCGAGATATTATATTAGTGAATGCAAAACGCCGCATTTTTGGTGTTTGTAGTCCACAAATGAAGAATTTTCAGATTTATATTGAGCCGATTTGTATGCACAGACTTCCTCATCCTCCTCTCGCGAATCGCGTGCACTGAGCTCCCGGACCAGGAGGTCTTGTATGAATGAGAAAACTTCCAAACATAAAAAAATATTAGAAAATTGAGCAATTGAATTGGTTTCACAACCTCATTTGCATGCACATTGCTAAATAAGATCCTGTGGGTTAATTTACATCCATTCATTAAGTGACTTAGGCTAATTGTCTGGAAAGAATCTGTGACAGTCTTTGGGTGTTGGTGGCAGCTGCCATGTATGCGAGCTATGTATGTATGTAGGCTGTATACATTCGTACAGTGGGTACGGAAAGTATTCAGACCCCCTTACATTTTTAACTCTTTGTTATATTGCAGCCATTTGCTAACATCTTTTAAGTTCATTATTTTTCCTCATTTTTGTACACACAGCACCCCATATTGACAGAAAAACACAGAATTGTTGACATTTTTGGAGATTTATTAAAAAAGAAAAACTGAAATATCCCATGGTCCTAAGTATTCAGACCCTTTGCAGTGACACTCATCTATTAAACTCAGGTGCGGTCCATTAATTCGGATCATCCTTGAGATGGTTCTACACCTTCATTTGATTATACAGTTTGGACTTGATTAGGAAAGCCACACACCGGTCTATATAAGACCTTACAGCTCACAGTGCAGGTCAGAGCAAATGAGAATCATGAGGTCAAAGGAACTGCCTGAAGAGCTCAGAGACAGAATTGTGATACATATCTGGCCAAGGTTACAAAAAAATTTCTGCTGCACTTAAGGTTCCTAAGGCCTCTTTCACATGGGCGTCACGTTTGACGCCCGGATAGGATGCGGGTGCGTTGCGGGAATATGCACGATTTTTCCGCACGTGTGCAAACTTTTGTAATGCGTTTTGCACACGCGTTGGAAAAATCGCCATGTTTGGTAACCAGACCCGAAGCCGGACTTCATCACTGAAGTCCAGTTTCAGGTTGAGTAATCTGGAGATTTTATTATTTTTCCTTATAACATGGTTATAAGGGAAAATAATAGCATTCTTAATAAATAATGCTTTGTACATGGTCCATCACAGACCAGATCAAGTGTCTAAGGTAAGTTAAGTTTTTTATTTTTTTACCACTTAATCCTCATTCTACAAAGCATTCTTTATTAAGAATGCTATTATTTTTCCCTTATAACCATGTTATAAGGGAAAATAATGAAGATCGGGTCCCGTCGCGTAGCAACCATGCGGGAAAATCGCACCGCATCCGCACTTGCCTGTGGATGCTTGCGATTTTCCCGCAGCCCCATTCACTTCTATGGGGCCTGCGTTGCGTGAAAAACGCAGAATATAGAACATGCTGCGATTTTCACGCAACGCAGAAGTGATGCGTGAAAATCACCGCTCATGTGCACAGCCCCATAGAAATGAATGGGTCCGGATTCAGTGCGGGTGCAATGCATTCACATCACGCATTGCACCCGCGCGGAAAACTCGCCCGTGTGAAAGGGGCCTAAGAGCACAGCGGCCTCTATAATCCTTAAATGGAAGACATTTGGGACGACCAGAACCCTTCCTAGAGCTGGCCGTCCGGCCAAACTGAGCTATCGGGGGAGAAGAGTCTTGGTGAGAGAGGTAAAGAAGAACCCGAAGATCACTGTGGCTGAGCTCCAGAGATGCAGTCGGGAGATGGGAGAAAGTTGTAGAAAGTCAACCATCACTGCAACCCTCCACCAGTCGGGGCTTTATAGAAGAGTGGCCCGACGGAAGCCTCTCCTCAGTGCAAGATACATGAAAGCCTGCATGGACTTTGCTAAAAACATTCATTTCAATGGGACGGCTCTGTAGTATACACTTGTATAGAAACGAGCCGTCCCATTAAAATGAATGGAACGGCTTGGGTGTAATTACACCTGCTCACCGCTGCAGATGCAACGACCAGCATGTAAACAATGACGAGGAGGCAGCGCTGGCACGGCGCTCGCCTTCTCTTCAAACAGCTGATCGGCGGGGGTGCCGGACCCCCGCCGATCGGATATTGATGACCTATCCTGAGGATAGGTCATCAATAAATATAACTTGGACAACCCCTTTAATTCTAAGCGGTACGTGTGGAGAAAACCAGGCACTGCTCATCCCCTGTCCAATACAGGCCCAATAGTGAAGCATGGTGGTGGCAGCATCCTGCTGTGGGGGTGTTTATCAGCTGCAGGGACAGGACGACTGGTTTAAATCGAGAGAAAGATGAATGCAGTCAAGTACAGGAATATCCTGGACGAAAACCTTCTCCAGAGTGCTCAGGACCTCAGACTGGGCCAAAAGTTTACCTTCCAACAAGACAATGACCCTAAGCACACAGCTAAAATAACGAAGGAGCGGCTTCACAACAACTCCGTGACTGTTCCTGAATGGCCCAGACAGAGCCCTGACTTAAACTAAATTGAGCATCTCTGGAGAGACCTAAAAATGTCTGTCCACCAACGTTTACCATCCAACCGGACAGAACTAGAGAGGATCTGCAAGAAGGAATAGCAGAGGATCCCCAAATCCAGGGGTGAAAAACTTGTTGCTTTTTCCCAAAAAGGCTCATGGCTGTATTAGATCTAAAGGGTCTAAATACTTAGGATATTTCAGTTTTTATTTTTTAATAAATCTGCAAAAATTTCAACAATTCTGTGTTTTCTGTCAATATGGGGTGCTGTGTGTACATTAATGAGGAAAAAAATGAACTTAAAAGATTTTAAGGGGGTCTGAATACTTTCTGTACCCATTGTATGTAGTGTAAGGGATCGCTCTCTCACAGACTTTTCATCACACAGGGGTTTTCAAGCTTAGACAGTGCTTTATTTGTCACACAGCTCATCACACTTCCAAGTTTGGCATCAGTCGGCACAAAGAAATCGCAGCTTCACATCACAACGTGTTACATCAACACAAAACAATAAACGCTTGCCCGTCTAGGCGCTCACTATACAGAAGTCTCCCTAACTCACCTCTAGGTCAGTGTTCACACTGTGGTATTCAGCTTCGGTCAGACAGCCTCCTAGCTGTGACCAGTGCATCCCATTGGGGTCTCAGTCCACCAGTCCTCCTGACGGTGACCACACAAATTCTTCGGGGGAGCATATGGTCCAGCAGTCCTCCCGACTCTGACTGTGCGACACCTCTTTTCTTTCGGCGTCGCTGGAACCCCCTAAAACATCAGCCTTGAGGCCCCCCAGCCCTCCTGTACATAGATAATGTACGTATATATGTAGGATGTACAGTGTATGTATGTATGTAGGAGGGGTGCAGAAAATTTTTCAGTTTTCTAATTGTCCTAGCATTACATCCAATAACCTCTCTTTATTGTTTTGTCATGCAAACTCATTTGTATAAACTAGGGCTTATGCGAAAGACATGTAAATTAGCGTTTCTACTGAAAAAAAAACAGGCTGATTCTGCAATTTTCGGCACGCTAATGATAGCGAGCAGGTCAAGGCCATTCACCCCATCTAGGCAACTTTGAGGCTCATTGGCTCTCAGGTCCTTCTGGATATAGAGCTGGTCTTGTAGGTCTCATTGTGCATAATGCTGCAATTGTAAGGTATGCTGACCATACCTGTCTTATGAATAGGTTGTTGGCTTTCACTCCTGGCTTTTGGTGTAATTGTGTATTTTTTCTGCCTGCTCTATGTTATAGGCAGGAATCTCAGGGCAATCAGCTTGGTGATAGAAAGGATACTAAGATAGGGAGAAGAAGCTATTGGTGATAGGAAGGTAGAGGGACAAGGTAAAGATGATTGCTGGGATACAGATAGAAATAAGAAAGTTTTAAAGCAAGGTTAAAACGGTAAAATAATATTGGAAGGGTTAAGAAGGAAAAGGGAGTGTGTTGAAATAAATAAGGATAGAAAATTAGCTAAATATAGCCTAAGATTAATTGGTTAATTGAGGTAAATGTTACAAAGTAACTCTTTCCTAGTATTTTAGTAAACAGAGGTGTGTCTTATAAACCATTAGAGGCATCACGTGATTGCCGGGTCTAAACTACTCAGCACGCCGCTCACCTATCTGTGGAGAAGGCAGAAGCCCTGATAAACCTCTTCTGCCTTCTCCTAGGCTTCCCCGCTGTCAATGACAGCCAGGGACCGTCCTGCTCCTGCTACAGTGCAGGAACAGGAGGTGTAATCCGGCAATTGCGTGGCGATCAGCTGCATTTTTGCCAAGCAGGACAGGGGCTGCAAACAATGGCTCTGGGGGCCGCCAAGCATTGTGCACCCTTGGGTTAGATGGAGTACACGAGTAGTCAGACAACAGATCCCTTTACTGGTTACTAGACACTAGGAAACCTCAAAGCTCAAGCAAGGAGTTGGGACAAGCAGCCCCGCTAAATCGGAAGGTTAATCAGCACCTTAGTCAACAGCTAGACAGAGAGCAAGAATGAAGGATTAACTCTAACGGTGCTTAAAGGGAATCTGTCACCTCTGATTACACAATTTCAGCTTTTAAACCAGTCATGCAGAACACAGTAACTTGAATCGGATTGTCTTTTCTAATATGTAATTCGTGCAGTAGTTTTGCTAAAAAACGCATCATTGTCACTGGGCATGCGCTTCCTCCCAGGATGACTGAGGGGAGAGCGAGCATCTGACGTCACTGGCTCGGCGCATGCCCAGTGACAGTGATGAAGCTCCTGCCCTCAGTCTCCAGTACATCGCGCTGGCGCAGCCCTCAGTGGGTACTGCGCCTGCGCGAGAGTTCGCTCGGCTGTCAGGGAGGGGGAGGAGACGCTGTGGGCGGTTAGGTCTGCTTGTTGGAAGCGGCTTTGGGCACTGTAGGGGGGCGTTACTGGGCTCCAAAGGGGGAAGAAAACGCCCCTCTGGACACCTTCAGGCTTCATTTGCATAAAGATAAAAAGCGTTTTTTAGCAAAACTACTGCACAAATTACATAATAGAAAAGACAAACCGATTCAAGGTACTGTGTTCAGCATGACTGGTTTAAAAGCTGAAATTGTGTAATCAGAGGTGACAGATTCCCTTTAACCGCCTGCCGACTGCCTAACACAGTAATGCGTCCAGGCGGCGGCAGGTCTGTTCCTCTTTGACGCGGCGGCGCGTCATCTCGCAAGAGTTCATGTAAAATTTGGTGAGTTCATGTAAAATTTTATTTTTTGTCACAAGGGGTGTATTTTTACATATACCCATGCTGGGTGAGAGAAATATCTTTGCAAATTGACAACTTTGTATAAATTTTTTTAAAAAAGTTGTCATTTACAGAGATATTTCTCACACACAGTATGGGTATATGTAAAAATACACCCCAAAACACATTTCCCTACTTCTCCTGAGTACGGCGATACCACGTGTGACACTTTTTTGCAGCCTGGGTGCGCAAAGCGGCCCAAATTCCAACGAGTACCTTTAGGATTTCACAGGGCATTTTTACGCATTTTTCTTCTCACGCTTTAGGGCCCCTAAAATGCCAGGGCAGTATAAATACCCCACAAGTGACCCCATTTTGGAAAGAAGACACCCCAAGGTATTCCGTGAGGGGCATGGTGAGTTCACAGAATTTTTTTTTTTGGCACAAGTTAGGGGAAATTGATTTTTTTTTTTTTTTTTCACAAAGTCTCATACTGTCTATACTGTGTATAGTATAAGGACAGGAGAGAACACAGGAGAGGTGAGAACTGATTATCTATAACTAGAACACCCTGCTTATCACTGTGTATAGTATAAGGACAGGAGAGAACACAGGAGAGGTGAGAACTGATTATCTATAACTAGAACACCCTGCTTATCACTGTGTATAGTATAAGGACAGGAGAGAACACAGGAGAGGTGAGAACTGATTATCTGTCATCACTAGAACACCCTGCTTATCACTGTGTATAGTATAAGGACAGGAGAGAACACAGGAGAGGTGAGGACTGACTATCTATCATCACTAGAACACCCTGCTTATCACTGTGTATAGTATAAGGACAGGAGAGGTG
Organism: Bufotes viridis; assembly: GCA_033119425.1. NCBI lineage: Eukaryota > Metazoa > Chordata > Amphibia > Anura > Bufonidae > Bufotes > Bufotes viridis. The sequence goes on from CM065596.1 coordinate 5,985,323, forward strand.
AGAACTGATTATCTATCATCACTAGAACACCCTGCTTATCACTGTGTATAGTATATGGACAGGAGAGAACACAGAGAGGTGAGAACTGATTATCTATCATCACTAGAACACCCTGCTTATCACTGTGTATAGTATAAGGACAGGAGAGAACACAGGAGAGGTGAGAACTGATTATCTATCATCACTAGAACACCCTGCTTATCACTGTGTATAGTATAAGGACAGGAGAGAACACAGGAGAGGTGAGAACTGATTATCTATCATCACTAGAACACCCTGCTTATCACTGTGTATAGTATAAGGACAGGAGAGAACACAGGAGAGGTGAGAACTGATTATCTATCATCACTAGAACACCCTGCTTATCACTGTGTATAGTATAAGGACAGGAGAGAACACAGGAGAGGTGAGAACTGATTATCTATCACCACTAGAACACCCTGCTTATCACTGTGTATAGTATAAGGACAGTAGAGAACACAGGAGAGGTGAGAACTGATTATCTATCACCACTAGAACACCCTGCTTATCACTGTGTATAGTATAAGGACAGGAGAGAACACAGGAGAGGTGAGAACTGATTATCTATCATCACTAGAACACCCTGCTTATCACTGTGTATAGTATAAGGACAGGAGAGAACACAGGAGAGGTGAGAACTGATTATCTATCATCACTACAACACCCTGCTTATTACTGTGTATAGTATAAGGACAGGAGAGAACACAGGAGAGGTGAGAACTGATTATCTATCATCACTAGAACACCCTGCTTATCACTGTGTATAGTATAAGGACAGGAGAGAACAAAGGAGAGGTGAGAACTGATTATCTATCATCACTAGAACACCCTGCTTATCACTGTGTATAGTATAAGGACAGGAGAGAACACAGGAGAGGTGAGAACTGATTATCTATCATCACTAGAACACCCTGCTTATCACTGTGTATAGTATAAGGACAGGAGAGAACACAGGAGAGGTGAGAACTGATTATCTATCATCACTAGAACACCCTGCTTATCACTGCGTATAGTATAAGGACAGCAGAGAACACAGGAGAGGTGAGTGTGGCAAACCTAGCCACTTCCAGAATGTCTTTGTATATATCCTGCTATTACTGTAATGTTTTTGACTGTTGTAGCACATTGCTATTCCACTTTGTTAGGCTGTCTGTACGGCTCAGTTTTTGTACTGTTTACTATGGTAAATGCAGGGCTGTTCTGTGCCTCTTCCCCTCCCCCTTCTTTTTAACCCATTGTATGCAAATGAGGCTGTTGGGGGGTTTAGAGGTTTGTGTGCTATGCCTAGAAAATAAAGTTCAGTTGACTCCCAGGCTATGTGTCGTCTAGTCCTTGGGGAAAAGGGATCCTTGTAAAGCTACCTGGATTATTGTATGCTGTTCCGGTCTACCAGCGGAGATATTGTGGACTATACCGCCTCTCCGCTACAGTGAGAACTGATTATCTATCATCACTAGAACACCCTGCTTATCACTGTGTATAGTGTAAGGACAGGAGAGGGGAGAACTGATTATCTATCATCACTAGAACACCCTGCTTATCACTGTGTATAGTATAAGGACAGGAGAGAACACAGGAGAGGTGAGAACTGATTATCTATCACCACTAGAACACCCTGGTTATCACTGTGTATAGTATAAGGACAGGAGAGAACACAGGAGAGGTGAGAACTGATTATCTATCATCACTACAACACCCTGCTTATTACTGTGTATAGTATAAGGACAGGAGAGAACACAGGAGAGGTGAGAACTGATTATCTATCATCACTACAACACCCTGCTTATTACTGTGTATAGTATAAGGACAGGAGAGAACACAGGAGAGGTGAGAACTGATTATCTATCATCACTAGAACACCCTGCTTATCACTGTGTATAGTATAAGGACAGCAGAGAACACAGGAGAGGTGAGAACTGATTATCTATCATCACTAGAACACCCTGCTTATCACTGTGTATAGTATAAGGACAGGAGAGGTGAGAACTGATTATCTATCACCAGTAGAACATCCTGCTTATCACTGTGTATAGTATAATGACAGGAGAGAACACAGGAGAGGTGAGAACTGATTATCTATCATCACTAGAACATCCTGCTTATCACTGTATATAGTATAAGGACAGGAGAGAACACAGGAGAGGGGAGAACTGATTATCTATCATCACTAGAACACCCTGCTTATCACTGTGTATAGTATAAGGACAGGAGAGAACACAGCAGAGGTGAGAACTGATTATCTATCATCACTAGAACACACTGCTTATCACTGTGTATAGTATAAGGACAGGAGAGAACACAGGAGAGGTGAGAACTGATTATCTATCATCACTAGAACACCCTGCTTATCACTGTGTATAGTATAAGGACAGGAGAGAACACAGGAGAGGTGAGAACTGATTATCTACCATTCATAGAACACCCTGCTTATCACTGTGTATAGTATAAGGACAGGAGAGGTGAGAACTGATTATCTATCATCACTAGAACACCCTGCTTATCACTGTGTATAGTATAAGGACAGGAGAGAACACAGGAGAGGTGAGAACTGATTATCTACCATTCATAGAACACCCTGCTTATCACTGTGTATAGTATAAGGACAGGAGAGGTGAGGAACTGATTATCTATCATCACTAGAACACCCTGCTTATCACTGTGTATAGTATAAGGACAGGAGAGAACACAGGAGAGGTGAGAACTGATTATCTATCATCACTAGAACACCCTGCTTATCACTGTGTATAGTATAAGGACAGGAGAGAACACAGGAGAGGTGAGAACTGATTATCTGTCACCACTAGAACACCCTGCTTATCACTGTGTATAGTATAAGGACAGGAGAGGTGAGGACTGATTATCATCACTAGAACATCCTGCTTATCACTGTGTATAGTATAAGGACAGGAGAGGTGAGGACTGATTATCCATCATCACTAGAACACCCTGCTTATCACTGTGTATAGTATAAGGACAGGAGAGGTGAGAACTGATTATCTATCATCACTAGAACACCCTGCTTATCACTGTATATAGTATAAGGACAGGAGAGAACACAGGAGAGGTGAGAACTGATTATCTATCATCACTAGAACACCCTGCTTATCACTGTGTATAGTATAAGGACAGGAGAGAACACAGGAGAGATGAGAACTGATTATCTATAACTAGAACACCCTGCTTATCACTGTGTATAGTATAAGGACAGGAGAGGTGAGAACTGATTATCTATAATCACTAGAACACCCTGCTTATCACTGTGTATAGTATAAGGACAGGAGAGAACACAGGAGAGGTGAGAACTGATTATCTATCATCCATAGAACACCCTGCTTATCACTGTGTATAGTATAAGGACAGGAGAGAACACAGGAGAGGTGAGAACTGATTATCTATCATCACTAGAACACCCTGCTTATCACTGTGTATAGTATAAGGACAGGAGAGGTGAGAACTAATTATCTATCATCACTAGAACATCCTGCTTATCACTGTGTATAGTATAAGGACAGGAGAGAACACAGGAGAGGTGAGAACTGATTAACTATCATCACTAGAACACCCTGCTTATCACTGTGTATAGTATAAGGACAGGAGAGAACACAGGAGAGGTGAGAACTGATTATCTATCATCACTAGAACACCCTGCTTATCACTGTGTATAGTATAAGGACAGGAGAGGTGAGAACTGATTATCTATCATCACTAGAACACCCTGCTTATCACTGTGTATAGTATAAGGACAGGAGAGAACACAGGAGAGGTGAGAACTGATTATCTATCATCACTAGAACACCCTGCTTATCACTGTGTATAGTGTAAGGACAGGAGAGGGGAGAACTGATTATCTATCATCACTAGAACACCCTGCTTATCACTGTGTATAGTATAAGGACAGGAGAGAACAAAGGAGAGGTGAGAACTGATTATCTATCACCACTAGAACACCCTGCTTATCACTGTGTATAGTATAAGGACAGGAGAGAACACAGGAGAGGGGAGAACTGATTATCATCACTAGAACACCCTGCTTATCACTGTGTATAGTATAAGGACAGGAGAGGTGAGAACTGATTATCTATCATCACTAGAACACCCTGCTTATCACTGTGTATAGTATAAGGACAGGAGAGAACACAGGAGAGGTGAGGACTGATTATCTATCATCACTAGAACATCCTGCTTATCACTGTGTATAGTATAAGGACAGGAGAGAACACAGGAGAGGTGAGAACTGATTATCTATCATCACTAGAACACCCTGCTTATCACTGTGTATAGTATAAGGACAGGAGAGGTGAGAACTGATTATCCATCATCACTAGAACACCCTGCTTATCACTGTGTATAGTATAAGGACAGGAGAGAACACAGGAGAGGTGAGAACTGATTATCATCACTAGAACACCCTGCTTATCACTTTGTATAGTATAAGGACAGGAGAGGTGAGAACTGATTATCTATCATCACTAGAACACCCTGCTTATCACTGTGTAAAGTATAAGGACTGGAGAGAACACAGGAGAGGTGAGAACTGATTATCTATCATCACTAGAACACCCTGCTTATAACTGTGTATAGTATAAGGACAGGAGAGAACACAGGAGAGGTGAGAACTGATTATCTATCATCACTAGAACACCCTGCTTATCACTGTATATAGTATAAGGACAGGAGAGAACACAGGAGAGGTGAGAACTGATTATCTATCATCACTAGAACACCCTGCTTATCACTGTGTATAGTATAAGGACAGGAGAGAGCACAGAAGAGGTGAGGACTGATTATCATCACTAGAACACCCTGCTTATCACTTTATATAGTATAAGGGTCCATTCACACGTCCGCAACTGTTTTGCAGTCTGCAAATTGCAGATCCGCAAAACACGGACACCGGCCATGTTCGTTCCGCATTTTGCGTACCGCACATGGCTGGCACGATGATAGAAATGCCTTTTTTTTTCTGTGAGTGCAAACAAGAATAGGACATGTTCTATTTTTTGCAGGGCCTTGGAACGGAAGTGCGGATGCGAACAGCACACTGTGTGCTGTCCGCATCTTTGCGGCCCCATTGAAAATGAATGGGTGCGGAACTGAGGCGGACCCATTTTCCAGACGTGTGAATGGATCCTTAGGGACAGGGGAGAACATAGTAGAGGGGAGAACTCATTATCTTTCATCACTAGAACACCCTGCTTATCACTGTGTATAGTATAAGGACAGGAGAGGTGAGAACTGATTATCTATCATCACTAGAACACCCTGCTTATCACTGTGTATAGTATAAGGACAGGAGAGAATACAGGAGAGGTGAGAACTGATTATCTGTCATCACTAGAACACCCTGCTTATCACTGTGTATAGTATAAGGACAGGAGAGAACACAGGAGAGGTGAGAACTGATTATCTATCATCACTAGAACACCCTGCTTATCACTGTGTATAGTATAAGGACAGGAGAGAACACAGGAGAGGTGAGAACTGATTATAATCACTAGACAGAACTAGACATTGACAAAACATAAAATATGTTTAATAACATTTCTAAATTCATTTGGAAATGAATACATTAATTATACCACATTAATGGTAATTAGACCATATTAATAATTTTTAAGCTGGAGTCAGTACATTTCTAAAAATTCTGACTCTACCCAAAACTATCTCTGACTCCAATTCCATGAAGCTGACTCCACAGCCCTGCTGATAAATAGTTCCTTAGGAATGTTTTGGAGAGGGTGCACAATCTGTAGCACGCAATACCATTATGCGTACTATACAAACATCTGGACACTGAGAAAGTTGTAACTAGACGTACCATTCTTTCCACAGTGGCTTCTATATTTGATCCATTAGGGTTCTTGGCCCCAGTGATCCTCAAAGCAAGAGAAATGCTGCAAGAATTATGCAGACAGAAGGTAGGGAGGAGATGAATCCAAACCTGAAAATTTGAGGCCAATGTGGGAGAGTTGGATAAGAGACTTGCAAAACTTGAGAGAAGTTCAGATACCCAGATGTTTTGTACCTCATGATTTTGTAAAGTGCAAGAAAATAGAACTTCTTCACTTTTCAGATGCCAGTAGTTATGGTTATGGTCAGTGGTCCTACATCAGAGTCAGGGCCGGTGCAAGGATTTTTGCCGCCCTAGGCAAGATAAAAATTGTCCCCCCTCCCACCCTTATCAGATAATCTGCCCATATCATGACATCACATATGTTCCACCCCTTTCTCAGCATTTAAATTAAAAGAGAGTTATATGTTGCAATAAAGCCCCCTATTAAGAATGGTGGAGAATAACTAAACAAGCCTGTGTATTAGATTGTTCGCTTTCTCGTAAATCGCATGATTTACGCCGTGCGCTTCGTGCTGCCGCTACAGTACTGTAAAACAATAGTATAGATCAGGGATGGCCAACCTGCGGCTCTCCAGGTGTTGCAAAACTACAACTCCCAGAATGCAAAGACTGCCTACAGCTATCAGCCTACAGCAGGGCATGGTGGGAATTGTAGTTTTACAACAGCTGGAGAGCCGCAGGTTGGCCAGCCCTGGTATAGATCATACCAGTGTATTACAGTACTGTAGCGGCGGTACTAAGCGCACGCCGCCATAGCAACCAATGACGCTGTACGCTCCTGCTCTCTGCAGGATTCCAGGCCGGGATACCACAGACCGCTCACGGCCGTGTGCATCTGCGGCCTAACCCTCAGCATGCCCTGACAGCAACAGATTATAAGAGAACGCTGAGGATTGTAGTATCACAGGGATATAGCCTGCCCAGTGGCCCCAAATGGCCAGAATGACCTCATATAAGATCTGAGACTGCTCCATCTACCATGTGCTCCTATATCCCTGTGATACTACAATCCTCAGCATTCTCTTATTATCTGTTGCTGAGCCTGTCAGGGCATGTTGGGTGTTATAGCTTTGCAACTCTTTAGGTCCTGGCTAGGCAGCTACGCCTAGGCTATATGCCTGCAACTTAGACCAGTAGTTCCAATCCTACCAGCTGTCCTTGTCTTGTTCTGAGTTGCTGTTGGGCGGCAACTAGCATCTAATTCTTCTCTCTCTGGCTGACTGCTGGTTAGTGTCAGAGAGTGAGATCGCATCGCCTCAGGCGCTCTAGGCTAGCTGCCCCTGCTTTTCCCGGTTCCCGTCACTGTGCAGTCACGCCCCCAGGCCCCAGCCACCCTGAGCCCAGCCCATCATGTGACCGTCCGGGTTCGGCCGTGTTACTGGGTCAGTGAGCACGCACGTGCACACACGCAAGCGCAGCAGCCAGCCGCCGGGCGGGATTCTTAGAGCGCTCAGGCGGCGCTTCATGAGAGCGGGGCGCCGCGCCGGCCGCCAGTGTAAGTTCCCTTCCAACCAGGTTTGGGTTCCAGTGGGGCCCCTGCTAAGTTGTGCCCTAGGCGGTTGCCTAGGTCGCCTTACAGGTGGCGCCGGCCCTGATCAGAGTAATAGCAGTAGTAAAAATACACTGTACCCTGGTTATAGGAAAGGCCAGAGTTGCTCCTACCAGAATTCTGACAATACCAAGACTTGAACTGACAGCAGCCGTAGTTTCAGCATCAGTAAGCAAGTTTCTGAGAGAAGAATTGGAATTGAAAATAGACGAAGAATATTTTTGGACAGCTCACAAGTTGTCCTAGGATACATAAATAACGAAGCTCGAAGATTCCATGTCTTTGTCGCCAATAGAGTTCAGAAAATTCGGAAATAAAAATATGGAACGTTGGCATCACATTCACACAAAGTATAACCCAGCAGATCATGCTATAAGAGGCCTTAATGTAACAGAATAAAAAAATTCAAACTGGTTCACCAGTCCAGATTTCCTTTGGGAAAAGGAAATCATACCCAGTAAAGCTCATACAGAATTGTCTATGGGTGATCCAGAAGTAAAAGTTGTACAAACATTCAGCACTGCAGCCAAGTGTCAAGATGACATACTTGAAAGACTAGCCAGATGTTCAAAATGGAATACAGTCAAACATAGTAGCTCGAATTCAACGTTTGGCAAAGGGAATCAGAAAGAAGGAATTGGTGAATGTAGAAGAAAGAATGAAAGCTCAAGAAACAGTCATAAGACTCATTCAACAGAGATTCTACAGTGAAGAGTTGAAGAGACTTAATCAAGAACCTAAAAGGCTTCCAAACAACCACCCATTGTACTACAAACTTAATCTTGTTTTGCAGGATGGTATACTGAAGGTGGGAGGGAGACTGGAAAAACATTGTTACCTAGCAGAGTGAAGCATCTGGCAATTCTACCCAAAAATTCTACCTTCACAAGATAGATTATTGATCACTACCACAACAAATCCTTACATCAAGGAAGAATCTTTACCCAAAGCTGTTTAAGAGAAGGTGGTTACTGGATAGTGAAAGGAAGCAAAGTTATAGCAAAGTATATAAGTAAATGCGTAGTATGTAGAAAGGCACATAGACCTACCGACAAACAAAGAATGGCAGATTAACTGGCAGATTGTGTAAACCCATCACCACCATTTCTTTATAGCGGAATGGATTGTTTTGGCCCATTCATCACCAAACAGAACCGCAAGGAGTACAAAAGATATAGACTAATACTTACATGTCTCCAGAGCAATTCACCTAGAAACTGTCAGAGAGCTTAGATCTGACCAAGGATCTAATTTTGTGGGAGCGAAGAATGAATTGAAAAAAGCTCTAAAGGAGATTGATAAAAAGTAACTGAGTACTTGTTAGAGAAACAGTGTGATTTTCACATGAATGCTCCACATACAAGCCATACAGGAGGAATCAGAACTGTAAGAAATGTGTTAAGTTCAGTGTTGAAAAAGAACGCCGGAGGAATAGATTATGCTTCACTTAGGACCGAACCTGTTCTATGAAGTAATGTCTATTGTTAACAGTCGTCCACTTACAGTTGATAACATCTACGACTGAACAAGTTTGGACCCTTTAATCCCAACCCTCTACTTCACCTTAAGTCTGATTACATACAGCCACCGCCTGGCAAGTTCACCAAAGAGGATTTATATGCCAAAAGGAGATGGCGAAAAGTTCAATGTCTATCAAAAGAGTTTTGGAATAGATGGAGAAAAGAGTACTTAGCCAATCTGATGCTAAGAAGTAAATGGCAAACACCGAGAAGAAATGTCCAAGTTGGTGTAGTAAAAGAGGAAGATTTACCTAGAAGTCAATGGAAATTGGCCAAAGTTCTAGAAGTTCAAAAGGATGAAGACAGACTAGTAAGAGAGTGTTGGTACAAATAGGAGACTCAAAACTTGACAAGAAAGGAAAACGTCTCACTATTCCACTCAAGTTGGAACGTCCTATACAGAAGTTAGTTGTTCTGCTTGAGAGTGATAAAAGACACTTGAAAGTTGAGAATCTGATGGAAAATTCCCCAAATTCATGTTCAAGTCCTACTACTGAGAACATAGAATTATAGGTAATTTTGGTGGTAGTGTAGCTGGCCAGCTAAGACCTGTCCTAGGTGGCTAATACGGCTTATATGTGTAAAAAGCTAGACCTGCCAATAACCTTAATACAGTTCATATGTTTACATGTCAAAGACAAAAACAGAGTTATTTACTGTGACTTCATGTTTTTAGATGTCATGTAACAGTTATATATTGTGTTTACAGAAGCAGAAAGATAATATGCCTTTAAGATTTAGTAAAATTAATGTAAGGTAACTTTAAGCTTAATGACACAGCAGAATTATTAACAGAAAGCATAGCGTTAAACTGTTGTTGCTGCCCAATCACAGCCAGCCTCACACTGTGCAGGAGTCTTGGCCAATCTCAGCCAATCTTACACTCAGCCTGTGTGGAAATCCCCTAGCAGAAGCTGCTAGACTCATTACACCAGAGGAGATGAGCTGAACAGACACACAGTTCCAGTCAAAGTTCAGTTTTATGGAAGCAAAGAGGCCAATATAGGTATAGTTATGATATGTTCCTATTGTTAGTGTTGTGGTTAGAGCTGTATACTGAACTAGTCATATGTGTTTACTTACAGTTCCACCAAAGTGTGACTAAATTGCATAAAAGCATTCAATCTGCGAACTGCTCATACCAGACCAATCTGCAATTATATAGTACAAACTGCTCAGAGCAACTGTATAGAGCAAACTGCAAACCAAGTAGAGCAAGTAGAACTATTGGATATACCTCTCAGAGAGATCATAAATTGCTTAAATAACTTAAAGTCAGAGTATAGATACTGAAGAGAGAAATATATCCACCATGTTATGTTGAGTGACAAGATTAAACAGTTGAACCACCATTTTGTGATACTTTATTCAACACATGTTTGTACATGGACTGTCTGCTGCGGAAGTGTCTGTGGTATATATGAAGAAAGGTGAAGTTATGCTCTTTAAACCCACTGAACCATAAAACGGCACTAAGCTCAGAGATATCAAAATTCTTCTAATGCTACAGTGCAAAAGGCACTTCATAGCGGTGTGCCTACCACAATCACTGCTATAGAAGTTGCAGAAATAGCCGATATAGATTTTGGCTATATTCAGCACTCCCATAGAAATTAATGTAGCTGGGTATGGGGTCCCCGTTCTCGTAAATGGTGGGGTCTTAGTGGTAGGACCCCCACCAATCTAATAGTTATTCCCTATCCTGTGGATTACAGGAAAACACCCTTGAATTAGAGGGGAACACTTCCTGTTATTGTCTGATTTCTTTTGTATCTAATAGAAGGCTCAGGTGTACGCAGCTGCCTGTCAGGTGTATCATGAAGGTAATCACAGAAGCTGCAGGACGAGAGGCGTTGGAGTCAAATCTTAAGTCTCTTCAGGAGCAGGTAGCACGTGTGCTGAGTGATGTCAGGTATATAATATATTATATGGATATAATGAGCCTTCATTATCTTGCTTTATATAAAAGTGTAAATGGTTTAAGTAATAACATAGTGACAGTTTGTAACTGATAAAAAAACGTCCATCCAGTTTAGCCTGTTATCCTGCAAAGTTAGAAAGATGACTGACGCCTCAAACATTTCATACACTCACCACGTGCCACGCTTTCTTCTGAATACAATCATTTATAATAATTAGTGTTGGCGCGAATATTCGAATCGCAAATATTAATCGCGAATATCAGCACTTCAAGAATTCTCTAATATTTAGAATATAGTGATATATATTTGTAATTTTTTTAATCAGTAACCTCCCTTCTTGCTTGTGGGCCAATGAGAAGGCTGCAATGTCTGTGTCTGAGCTTAGCAACATCCTTAGCAACCAATAGGAAAGTTGCCGACCCCTTACTGTATAAGAACCTCCCTAGCAGCCATTTTCTGCAGTATTTTGCAGATCTGAGAGAGACAGCAGTGTCATTGTTGTGCTCTGTGCTTTCCTGTGTCACATTACATTAGATAGTTAGTTATCTTCTATATATAATACAGATAGTTAGTGGGAGATAGTCAGTGTAGGTTAGATAGTGATATAGTGTAGCTGATAGGTTCCAGTGCAGGGTGTTAGGTAGTGTGATAGGTTCTGCTGTCCATACATACATGCTACAGACATAGTGCTGTGATGTCACATTACATTAGATAGTTAGTTATCTTCTATATATAATACAGACAGTTAGTGGGAGATAGTCAGTGTAGGTTAGATAGTGATGCAGTGTAGCTGATAGGTTCCAGTGCGGGGTGTTAGGTAGTGTGATAGGTTCTGCTCTCCATACATACATGCTACAGACATAGTGCTGTGATGTCACATTACATTAGATAGTTAGTTATCTTATATATATAATACAGATAGTTAGTGGGAGATAGTCAGTGTAGGTTAGATAGTGATATAGTGTAGCTGATAGGTTCCAGTGCAGGGTGTTAGGTAGTGTGATAGGTTCTGCTGTCCCATACATACATGCTACAGACATAGTGCTGTGATGTTACATTACATTAGATAGTTAGTTATCGTATATATATAATACAGATAGTTAGTGGGAGATAGTCAGTGTAGGTTAGATAGTGATATAGTGTAGCTGATAGGTTCCAGTGCAGGGTGTTAGGTAGTGTGATAGGTTCTGCTGTCCATACATACATGCTACAGACATAGTGCTGTGATGTCACATTACATTAGATAGCTTATATATATATAATACAGATAGTGGGAGATAGACCTGACCCCTCACCCCCGGACCTGTAATCTGTTTGTGCGCCAAATTCCAGCAAAAAGTGCTGCTGTTTACACATGATAACCCGTGTCTGCCACTCAGGAGCCTGGAAAAGCTGGAAGAGCTGTAATGGAGCTGTTCCTGGAGTCACTTTTGGAAGTCGAGGATGACCGCAGGGTCCGGCGTTTTCTGCTTTCACTGGCAGGTGACCGGTCTCGGACTGATCCTTATTATTATTATTGTGAATGGATCATGGTGCACGTGTGACCAACATTCAATTCACTTCTAAAAGGCCCCTTTCACATCAAGCGTTTTGCTTTCCGTCCTAGAATTCCGTTCTCGGGGCTCTAGGACGGAAAGATACTGATCAGGATTATCCCAATGCATTCTGAATGGAGAGAAATCCGTTCAGGATGTCTTCCCTTCAGTATGTGAACGTTTTTTGGACGTTGACAAAACCGCAGCATGCTGCGGATTTGTCTCCGTCCAAAAATCCGGAAGACATGCCATTACGCCGGATCCGGAATTGATGCCTATTGAAGAGCATTAATCTGGATCCGGAATTAGGCTAACGTCGTTTCTGCGCATCGCCGGATCAGGCGTTTAGCTCTGCAGATCGCGGCAGCAGTTCCGATCGGGACCCCAGTGTAAGCTGGGGCTACGATTAGTTACCATGGCAGCCAGGACACTACTGAAGTCCTGGCTGCCATGGTTACTACTCGCAGCAGTGTACTTACCTGCGCTGCAGCCTCTGGGCGCTCCTTCATGGCGTCACAGGTCCGGGCGGAGCATTGATCTATGCGCCGCGGGGACCTGTGGCGTCATGAAGGAGCGCCAGGCGTCGCAGCGCAGGTAAGCACACTGCTGCGGATACTACCATGGCAGCCAGGACTTCAGTAGCGTCCTGGCTGCCATGGTTACCTGAAGCATATTGAAGACTGATCAGGATGCTGATTAGTCTTCCAATGCTTTCAGGCGACTTAGCGTTCTGGACGGATCTGGCGGGACAGAAGTGCCTGCCGGATCCTCAGAACGCAAGTGTGAAAGAGGCCTAAGAAGTGATATCATTGTGTCTGGAATAGACTATATTTCCTCATCTGGGACAATAAGTACAAAAATATGTCCCGACTACCCCCTCATTTAACGAAGTATTCCACCGATGTGGACATTGCAGTTTATTTGGAAATTACTGAATACATGATTACTATCTACAAACAAAAGGCCAACGATGGAGGAGAAAACAACCCCCAGCTACCCCAATCTGTCTATGGCCCCTCAGAAAGAGACGTTTGTCTGTGTGTCGCCACCATCTGAATTTATTCGGCCCTGGCGGTACATAGACGACTACCTCACCATGGGGGGGGGGGGGATTGGAAGATCTTTCTTTAAATAAAGATGATTAGGGAATTAATTTCTCTTGGCAAATCACAGAAGCTGCAGTGAATTATTTAGATTTGATCATCTTCAAAGAGCAGAGTAAATTGTGCATAAAATCCTTTAAAAAATAAAAACTGACATTAACAGCTTTATAGATCACAATCGCTGTAATCCGATGCTTGGTTGGAAAGTGTCCCTAAGAAACTATTTTTGAGGAGGAAAATTGTCCAATGGAAGAAAATTATCTAACACAAAAAGATGTTTAAAAATGGTTTATACAAAAAAATATGAAAAAGAAAAATTGGGGAAGTGCAGAAGGTGGATAGTAAATCATTGACTGGAAAAAAAAAATAGAAAAACCAAAAGAAGAAGAACAGACGGTTCAGTCTTTTTGCGCTGGATGCTCCAGAAACCATGGATGGATGAGGAATATTTTAGAGAAAAATTGGCATGAACTGAAGTCTGATCAAGTTCTGGGAAGGGCGTTACCAGGAAGACCTGAGGGCATTTTCAGGCGTGATCGATCAGCATACAGTACATACAGTAGTTTTATCGGTAGGGATATGATAACTATACAAGGTGAATGGAAAGGTTTTTTCCATGTTATACAGGTAAAGTGTGTAAAACCTTTGGATGGGGGAATTTTTCACACTTCTGATAGATGTAGACATCAGATGTCAGGCAGTCACTAGTGTCACTTAATTATAACATAATCACAGAGAACCTTCACCAGTGTAAAACGGGACCTTTGCTGATGATCATTAAAAATCACCCAATTTGTGCCCTTAAAAAGCAATTAGCAATGAGGCTGGGCAGGACAAGGAGAGGGAAACTGACTCGCCCTCGCACTTGCCCTATCAAGCTATAGGCCCTGCCTAGCAAACCGGAATGGACGCCCTGATAGGGACAGTCCAGTGTCAGGAACCTCCTGATAGGTCCTGTATGTCCCGGACAAGGATTAGATCCCGCCACCCGAGAAGAGACCTTGTATGACTACAGTCCAATAGTAATGTCATAAGTCAATGCGTGTATCAGAAAATAATAAAGTTACAAGAAAAATAATCACACATAATACATATATGCTCCCAAGTAAACCAGCGGCGTCCAGGTTTTTATCACCATTGGAAAAAAAGGAGCACATACCATATGTCCCAGGAATGCAAAGCTTGTCCCGACGCGTTTCTCTGAACCGTTCTCTGGGGTCAGTTCATCAGGGGACCACATATAACAAATGATACAGAAATGGAGGCAATAATATTACAGGAGTTTTTCGGATGCAGAGATGCCTTTGATTTTTTTTTTTTTTTTTATTATGGGGAACGCAGATGATTAGAATTTTTATATTTTTAAAATACTTTTTTTTTTTACTTTTGTTAAGCCCTCCCCTCCCTAAGGGGCTAGAATATTTGATCATTAGCCTACCTTGCTGCACATTAACACTATGGAGCCCTGCCACCTACAGGTCTCCTTAGAAACTACAGCTCTAATACTGTGGGTTTCTTCAGGGAGAGCAAACGAAAGGCTCCCACGACCAAGGCTTGTGATGGGTTAAATTTCTGTGATCATCATTGTTGGCAATATCAGGGATCCATCTGGTTTCCGTTATGCAGGATTAAAAACAAAGTCCCACATAACGGAAACCAGACGGATCTGTTGTGCTTGGCCATAGACGTCTATTAAGAGGGATCAAAACGGAAAGCCTCTAAAGGCTTCTGTTTTGCATTCCGTCATGGAAATCCATTATAACAGAATCCATAACGGGATCCACTGCCCGAATGCCGAACCTGTAAAGCTCTTTCTGTTTGTGTGTACCAGGGCCAATGAGCTCAGCTACATGTTGTGTCTGCCTTTCCCACCCCTTGGCTGAGCAACAGCAACAGTTCCTGCATCGGCTTCTTTTGTTCTGTTTGCTGTCCAGTCCTTGCCAGTCTGTATGTCTGATATGTGTCCGTTGTCATGTGTTCCTGCCCGAGTTCCTGCTATGGTCTGTGTGTTTGACCCTGCTCGTCTAGTGTTTCAGCTCTAGCTCCAGTCAGACTGCTTTTTCATATGCTTTCTGGATACCAGAGACCTGCATTCTAGTTTTGGTGCCTGTTCAGACTTCTGTTCAGGTTCTTGCGCATAAGCTCCTGAGTCCAAAAGTCAGCTGCCAGGCATACCGGGACCATCACAGACGGTAGCGGTCTGGTTGCTAACTCGCAGCAAAGTCCATATCCCTTTAAAGGGTGAATACTGGGAAGACACCAGAATAACTCCCTTAGGGTTTGGGCCAACGTCAAACCAGATACTTGGCATAGTGCTTCCCTGCTACCACTAATCCGTCTTGATCCTAAACATACAATCGCATATCGTAAAATCCCTGCCTCTTCAGTGAGGCTCATCTGACCCAGGTGGCACTTCCGCTCCTTCAAGGGCATCCAGCGTATGGCTAAAAGCCTTTGCTTTGTATATCCACCACCTCCTTTCATATAACTTCAAATTGAACATTATATTTTTTAGAAAAACGTTAATATAAACTCCCCCCCCATTCCAAGACCCTTATGATGGCAATTTCAATACTAATCTGTGTGTGTGGACAGGGTTGGCAATGACAGACTCCAAGGGGTTCCACAGATTAAAAGTCCAATGCTACCTGTCTTCCACGAATTAGTTCAGTAGTCACTTTGTAACATCCTCTGGACAAAAGAAATAAATAAAAAAAAAGAAAAACACTGCCCATCTGGGTACTAACTAAACACAGTGATTTTCCTCGCCTACTGTATGTCTTCAAATATAGCAGACCAGGCTCACATAGCAAGCAGGAAGCACCTTCCAGGCACGGACATCAAATGCATACTTATAGCCCCCAGTAATGATCCCAGTAGCTACATCTGGAATTGCCTCAGGCTGGGGAAAAGGAACATACTGGAGTCGGGAGGGAATGGAAGGTCCCACTGCCAAACCTACAGCACCATCCCCTCAAAAAAATCCAGTCCATAAATAATTTCGAAAAAACAACCCAGCTTTCTAGATTATTTTAGCTCAACGATCTACACAACCTGGGTAACTTATACACCCCCTCCAGTACCATTCCATACACAGTGTTACGATACATACACTAATCACAAAAAGACTCCTTCAGACATTTAAAAAAAATGCTTTTCAGCATTTTACAATACCACCTAGCTCTCACATCAAATTAAGGATTCCCTTTCAATGTACATACATAACCACCTACTTCACCCATACCCACCTACCACAGTGGGTGAACCCCTTTGTGGCATCAGTGGTTCCCAGAACATAAAAGCATTAGAAATGTGTAAAACAATTGGTAAAAGTGATGCAAATTATGCAATCCAGTTATTTGGCATAAAATGTGCTCAAAAACTGGCACAATTTCAGTAGTAAATCTGCGCCATTGAATTCCGACCATCAGGATCTGCTTTTTTTAACCATAATAAAGAACCCTAAAAACAAAAGGAAAGTGATCACCGTTTCAGCTGCACACAGTTTGCCTGGCATTTACTATATGGGGAGAAGCCAGTAGACCAATTCTGTATTGATCGCTGCCGACCATACATGTTATTCCACAGGTCGCACAGGTCCTGGAGAGCTCCTACTTAAAGGGGTTGGACACTTTATGGTTACTGTTGAACACTGTGTATGTGGGATGATTATGTGGCACTTACTCATAAAGCCGTTATTGAAATTCTGCAATTTTCTACAAAGGTGAAAGGTAAAAAACTCAGAAGCACACACTTCCAGGATAGAAACGCTTTGATCTTTTTGAGGTGCTACTTAATAGTAATAGGCCAGAGCCTGTATATGGCTTGTAGGCCTATTACTAGTATATTCCAATGCTGGCAGCACTGCATTGAAATATGCAGAACTTTATATTCAGTAATAGCTAAAAATCCATTACTGAATATAAATGGCAATCTAATGATGATCTCTTGGATACCAGACAACTGTTACAGTTCATGTAATGGAGAATCCTCGGTCCAGTTGCCGCTCGCTAAACCGAGGCACAAATTATAAGGGATTCCTTGGTGTTCCCCCTTTAACCCCCATACAGGGATCTGGTGTTTGCTGAAGGGAATCCAAAGGTCACGGCTCCCGAAATAGTATTAGATTGGTGATAGTCCTGCCGTAGACAAAATGGCGTGGCGAGGAACAAACCCGAGGAATGTTATCAGCAAGGCAGGACCTTCAGACCAAGGGATGATACACAGTGGAGGGCGTAATAAACTCAGGCAAGATATCCTAGGAATTAGGTTAGTAGTCAGGAACAAGGCAGAGGTCAGAATCGAGGAAGCACCACAAGTACCAGGTAGACAAGGCAGGGGGCTAGGCAAAGAAGAGGTCTGAAACTAAACAATGTCCTAAGGCAAAAATATACAGAATGTTCTATAAAACAGCCAGGCGACCAGAAAGGTTCTTACGGCAACACCAGGAGATAAACATATCCGGTTCACCCCTTAGCGGTATGGATCTCCTTCATGTAGAGTAGACCCGGGTGGCCGTCTGTGTTAGATTCAATAAAGACAGCATTTCAGGTGGACTCGCACTCTGTGCTGGATCTTTCTGCTTTGATAAAACACCAGGTAAGTTCCAGAGGCAAAACACGGCGCCCTGGGGCAGAGGAAAACACTGATGGCCGCATTGTAGTATTCAACTGTACCACTGTCCTGAGGAGGGCACCTGTGGAGGATGTCCTCGGCCATAAGTACCCAAAGCTCCTGCTATTAATTAATGCGGGGGGCTTGGGCGGACCCCAGGGTATCAGCCCACTGGGAGATTTCCCTTTAGGGTCTATGGCCAGTCCGCTCTTGGAGCCAGTCATCTAAACAATCTGACATGAGGACCCCCGGACAGTAAGGTTGCATCATCCTGGAGAGGAAAGGCCTCTAGAAAAGAAGCAAATGCATAGGAAGCCAGCGCTGAAGCAGCAGGAACAACATTTTGTAAATCTCCAGCAACATGAAGATGTACAGGCTGGAGAGCCCCTTTACTACTGTGTGGAGGAATAAAATTCCACAGATTTCCTTAGATGTTTATTTCTATGGAAGTATAATTCTGGAGCACGGCATAGAACGGGTAACCCGTGCAGTAATTTAAATTTCTGCATTATTTCCATTACAAAGGTTCCACCCAACACTTAAATTAGGACTCAATATAAGCAGGAAGGAGCGCCAGAGCTCCAGTCACAACTAGAAGCTGGGTGAACAGCACATCGCGAAATATCAGCAGCTCGGGCGTCCTTTATAGCTCACAAAAATGGAAGCATTGGATGGAATTCAGGAGCTGTCTCCTTGATAACTACAGTACTGTGGGGGTATCGGCCTTGGCCCTGCTTCTGATATCTCTGGAAAGCTTTATGGAAGAGGAATTCACCTGTCCTACAGATCCAGGACTCAGCATCTCGTACAGTGTGTTATTTTTCCTGATGCCCGCACTGGTCCTGGCGATAATGGCATATAAGCTTTCAGGGGACATTAGGTGTAGAATATCGTGCAGATGTGTCCTGAAGACCTTCTACAGCCCCCTGCTCTGGATCGCCATCTTACTAACAGACGGACGTTATGTCGCCTGCCTTGTGACGTCCGAAGAAAAAGAACCAGATCTGATGCAGATAAGTCAGGTAAGATTTCTCTTTATTTCTAAACGAATCACATTTGTGAAGTTTACAAAAGAAGGTTTATGATTTTATGCGACAATCTTAATACAAAATATGCTGGAGCAAAAGGCAGTAGCTTCATAACTGTGCTATCAGTGCTGATGGGGTCTTTAAACATGGCGCCCGCTCGCACATGCAGTGGGCGTCATGGCCAGCGGGTCTCTGCTGTTTCAAACAGCAGTGTCCCGCAGCTAATGTTCGTGACCAGCAATAATGCCGATTGTGGACATCTAAAGGTGAAAAAACTGGAATCACCGCTTCAGTATTAATACTGGCAAGCCCGTGTGGTGGTAATAAACTCTAATAGGTTGGGTCTCTCTGAAGAGACCCAGAGTATTAGAGCTGAAATTCCTATGTTGGCCAGCAGGTGACAGACCAACATAAGAAATCAGCAATTCACATAGTGGACATTGTAGCTTCCAAAAGAGGCTAGAAAAAAAAACTAAAAAAAAAAAAAGTTAAATATTTTGTTCTATAATCCATAGAACAAAAAAATAAATACATAAAAAATATATATATGGGCATCACCGCATCTGAAAATGCCCATACTATTAAAATATAAAAACAGTTTTCCAATACGGCAAATGCGTAACGGAAAAAGTATCAAAAGGGCCTATACATTTTTTATCACTTCTCTTACCTGAAAAAATTGACAAAAATGTAACCAGAAAAACACACACTGCAAAATGTTATCAATAAAAACTACAGATCATTCCGCAAAAAATGAGCCCCCACACAGCTCAGTAGACATAAATATGTAAAAGTTATTGGAAAGTTTTAATTTATTTTTTCAGAATTAAGACATATAAAACCTATACATATGTGGTATCGTTGTAATTGTACTGATCCAGAGAATGAAGGGCACCGGTCAGTTTCCCGCAAAGGGAACGCCATAGGGACAAAGCCTGTAAAACGGTGGAGGAATAGCGTTTATTTTCCAATTCCACCCCATTTGAAAAAAAATTCCCGCTTCCCACTACATGGTGCGCCATATTAAATGGCGGCATTAGAAAGTACAACTTGTCCAGCAAAAAACAAGCCCTTATGTGGATATGTGAACGGAAAAATAAAAAACTGTTATGGCTTCAGGAAGACGGGGAAGAAAAATAATAGCGCAAAAACAAAAAAAACACCCCCATAACCGTGTCAGCCACAGATCCCCCGTACCAGTGTCAGCCACAGCAACCCCATAAGTGTAAGCCACAGACCCCCATAACAGTGTCAGCCACAGACCCCATAACAGTGTCAGCCACAGATCCCCCCCATAACAGCGTGTCAGCCACAGATCCCCCATAACAGTGTCAGCCACAGATCCCGTCTATAACAGTGTCAGCCACAGATCCCCCATAACAGTGTCATCCACAGAGCCCCTATAACAGTGTGTAATCCACAAACACCCCCCCCCCCATAACAGTGTGTCATCCACAGATCCCCCATAACAGTGTCATCCACAGATCCCCCATAACAGTGTCATCCACAGATCCCCATAACAATGTCATCCACAGATCCCCCATAACAGTGTCAGCCACAGATCCCCTCTATAACAGTGTCATCCACAGATCCCCCATAACAGTGTCATCCACAGATCCCCCATAACAGTGTCATCCACAGATCCCCCATAACAATGTCATCCACAGATCCCCCATAACAGTGTCAGCCACAGATCCCCTCTATAACAGTGTCAGCCACAGATCCCCCATAACAGTGTCATCCACAGATCCCCTCTATAACAGTGTCAGCCACAGATCCCCATAACAGTGTCATCCACAAATCCCCCATAACAGTGACATCCACAGATCCCCCATAACAGTGTCATCCACAGAGCCCTATAACAGTGTGCTAATCCACAAACACCCCCATAACAGTGACATCCACAGATCCCCTATAACAGTGTCATCCACAGATCCCCCATAACAGTGTCATCCACAGAGCCCCTATAACAGTGTGTAATCCACAAACACCCCCCATAACAGTGTCATCCACAGATCTCCCATAACAGTGTCATCCACAGATCCCCCATAACAGTGTCATCCACAGATCCCCCATAACAATGTCATCCACAGATCCCCCATAACAGTGTCAGCCACAGATCCCCTCTATAACAGTGTCAGCCACAAATCCCCATAACAGTGTCATCCACAGATCCCCCATAACAGTGTCATCCACAGATCCCCCATAACAGTGTGTCCACCGCAGATCCCCCATAACAGTGTCATCCATAGATCCCCCATAACAGTGTCATCCACAGATCCCCCATAACAGTGTCATCCACAGAGCCCCTATAACAGTGTGTAATCCACAAACACCCCCCCCCATAACAGTGTCATCCACAGATCCCCCATAACAGTGTCATCCACAGATCCCCCATAACAGTGTCATCCACAGATCCCCCATAACAATGTCATCCACAGATCCCCCATAACAGTGTCAGCCACAGATCCCCTCTATAACAGTGTCAGCCACAGATCCCCCATAACAGTGTCATCCACAGATCCCCCATAACAGTGTCATCCACAGATCCCCCATAACAGTGTCATCCACAGATCCCCCATAACAGTGTGTCCACCGCAGATCCCCCATAACAGTGTCATCCATAGATCCCCCATAACAGTGTCACCCACAGATCCCCCATAACAGTGTGTCCTCCGCAGATCCCCCATAACAGTGTCATCTACAGATCCCCCATAACAGTGTCATCCACAGATCCCCCATAACAGTGTCATCCACAGATCCCCCCATAACAGTGTCATCCACAGATCCCCCATAACAGTGTCATCCACAGATCCCCCATAACAGTGTGTCCTCCGCAGATCCCCCATAACAGTGTCATCCACAGATCCCCCATAACAGTGCCAGCACTAATGTTCCAGTGCCCGTTATTGTAACGGGCATAATGTCTAGTATATCTATAAAACTCTCACAGCACGCAAAAAATAGCTTCATGTAAGCCTCCTTTTTTAAAGACGCCTCCACCCAATCTGTCTTCATTAAGAAGGAACGTTTTTCAAGGAATAACTTAAATGGCGGGGTGTAGGATCGATCCATGTGTGGAGGATGCTCTTATGGTGGGGGTGTAGGATCGATCCATGTGTGGAGGATGGTCTTATGGCGGGGGTGTAGGATCGATCCATGTGTGGAGGATGCTCTTATGGTGGGGGTGTAGGATCGATCCATGTGTGGAGGATGGTCTTATGGCGGGGGTGTAGTATCGATCCATGTGTGGAGGATGGTCTTATGGCGGGGGTGTAGGATCGATCCATGTGTGGAGGATGCTCTTATGGTGGGGGTGTAGGATCGATCCATGTGTGGAGGATGCTCTTGATCCTTGCTGATCCTATTAAACCATATGTCATATGTTTCCGACTGCCAGGGGTGCACCGCGTTGTGGTCGAGTCACTGTATCCAAAAATGCCCTAAATAGGGTTCAAGGGTGCTGCTGGGGTCAGTTGGGTGGTGGTAAATGTGTGTATTATACCCCAAAAGGATTGCATCACCGGGCATAGCCATAAGCAATGAAAAATGTCCGCTCCTGCCTCTCTACAACGGAAGCAGCTATCCGATTCAAAGATGCCCATAGGATGGCCTTTGTAGCATCCCCAAGTCAGGGCAATGTATGGAACTAACCTGGGGAATGCCAGTGATGGAGAGGCCGGCACGCTGTTCCTCTGGGGCACTCTCTGGGTTCTTGCGGGACACAGCCAGGTGGAATGTGAGGTGCCCTTGGTGTTGTAGTTTAACGTGCCTATGGCTGGGTCCCTGATGTGTCGTGACGCCAGTGCCAGTAAACGGTGGCACACCGTATTTATAGTAGGAATAACAGAGGTGCAGACTTGTAACTTGAAAACAGAATTCCAACTTTACTGAAAACCGTAGAAAATACAGCAGGCAACCTCTTAACACAGTTCTTGTTGCAGAGAATAGACGTTTGTACAGTCGCAGTTACAGCAGGCTTACATCCAGCAAGGAATAACAGAGGGAAAGACAACAGGACTTAGAATTGCAGGTGAACCTTACTTTCTTCCTGACTTGTCCTGACTGGAATTGATGCTTCAAGGCCCCAATGCCCTACTTCTGGCTTATATCCTTGAATCTCCAGTAGACAGTGTACCTCCTCTTGGCATTTAGTACCTCTTGCTCTAGGGATTGCCTCTGCTTGACTTCTGCTGACTCGCTTAGGCCTGAGACATGTGGCCTTCACAGACTCCAGGGTCTGCACTAACACTAGCCTGCCTTGGCCTAGCTATATATATATCCTGCTCACCAGCTCCCCCAGTGGTCTAATACCTACATGACAACCTTCACATTGCTGCAGGCAATTATATGAGACACTTAAGGAACATAACAGATTGGTGGTAAACGGGTATTAAAGTGCCCGTATACTGCATACCCCACGACTTTAAACTGAGTACGACCTCGTACTCCACCACAGGGGTCCACCCAGCTGGATTCTTCTCCTGAAAGACAAAGGAAAACATGCAGGCATACATAGACACAAATGAATGACATCTGCATAAATAATCATATCAGGTCCAGCTGGAAAGGTGGAGCGCGGTGACAAGGGCGACGTCCTCTTTCTTCAGGATACAGAGTGGAACTGGGGCGCTGACCTGGCACAGCGGATGTTAGGGAATACCAGGATAGTCCATGACAATGAATGAGTCCATAAAAACATATCACAGAGGCTCTGCACACAGGAGTCCATCTCTGGGCACAAACTTAAAAAGGATGATGCTCACACAGAGGTGTCCTGGGGGTGTATCACAGGCAAGGGCTCACGTGGAGGAGTCCATTCTTGCGCACAAACGTCAAGCAAACTATTTCCAGTAGTAACTGCCCGGGAGGAGACACCACCAGTATAATCAAAGTCCCTAAACGGACTGGCGGACGTCCCCTGTTCATCCGGGTGGACCTTCTCAACACAGGAGTGTCCTCCTCCTTAGAATCGAGGTAGAAGGGAGAGGAGCAACAGGAGGGTCTCCACCAGTGAGACCCTGGTCAGGAACAACAGGAGCCGGAGGATCCTCTACAAGGGGGACTGGATCCGGGACATTTTGAACCGGCTCTTCCGGAGGTGAAGGCACAGTAGGTGCCGGAGCGGGCACCAACAAATTTAACCAGGGTGTGAGGAACCAATGGAGTGGTTCAGCATCATTAAATAGATCTGCCACAGCCTGCATAGGCTCCACAGGCTGAGCAGCAAGTCCTGGCACAGGAGACTGGGGTCCGGAGTCTCCAGCAATGGGCCCCTTTGTCATGCAGAGTTTTAGGCGGTTTCTGTGAACAATTTGGGGACCCTTACCTCTCTGGTGACCTCATAGGTATGAGTTTCAGCATTAGGGATGGCAGACACAAGATAGGGAGTTCTCTCCCATTTACTGTCCAGCTTACTGGTACGGTGATTGTTCTTAACCACACGGTGTCCCCCACAGCCAAGGGCTCTGCATGGGCCGCCAAATCATAGTCTTTTGTTGTCGCTCCCGGGCACCTTCCATGCGCTCCTGGACAATTTCTTTGGCATTAAGCAAGCGCTTTGATGTTCCATTACCCAGTCAGTTTTAGGCAGGGGATTAATGTCATCCAGCACTTGTACATCCAGGGAATGATCTGCAGGCAATTTACCCTGACGCCCAAAACAACAGGTAGAAAGGAGTGTAGCCAGTGGAACAATGGATAGTATTATTGCACGTATACATGAGCTGTGGTAACAGGTTAGGCCAATCTCCTCTGGTCTCAGGAGGCACGGCTCTCAACATTTCAATCAGGGTCTGATTCATCTTTTCACAGAGTCCATTACCTTGTGGATGATAGGCCGTGGTCCGGACCTTTGGCAATTGTGTAGTCGGCACAGCTCCTGGAACAGATGAGACTCAAACGCAGACCCCTGGTCGGTGAGGATCTTTTCTGGGCAGCCGTAAGGCAGGAGGAAGTGTTTCCAGAACAATTCAGCGGTCGTCTTGGCTGTTAGGTCCTTCACAGGCACTGCTACGGCAAACTTAGTAAAATGGTCAATAATAGTCATGGCATAGGCATACCCTGAGTGACTGGGCTCTAACTTCACGTGGTCAATCGCAACCAGTTCAAGAGGGGCGGTACTTATAATAGGGTGCAGTGGTGCTCTCTGATCATGATATTCACCTCTCTTTAGGGCACAGGCTGTACATTCCCGACACCACTTCTCAATGTCCTCTCTGATTCCAACCCAGTAGAACCGCCACGGATAGTGGCCTCAGTCTTTTGAACCCCAAAATGTCCAGACCTATCATGATACATTTCTAGAACCATACCTGCATCACGACGTGGGATGAGGATCTGGTGCACTCTGTCATTTGACACTGGATCCAGGCTTCGTCGCAGCAACAGGCCTTTCGAAGGAACAGTTGTTGACGTTGCTTCCACAATTTGATGAGTTCTGGGTCTGCGGTCTTTCGTCGAATTCTTTCAGGGTTCTGCCACTGATGAAGAAGTCCAGCAGTTCACCGAGAACTCTACTCTCTGATTGCAACTTAATCCACTTTTCTTCTCTGGATGCAGGCTTATCAAAGGATGGAGGGTCAGAGGTTCCACTGTTGGCAGCTTGAGCTTGGTCCTGTTGAGCAAACCTGTTGTAAAATGCTGGCATCTCTACATCTTCCCAGGCATCCCGTTTGTCATCTGGTGCTATCTCAGTGGGGAGCCTTGACAGGGCATCAGCATTATCGTTTGAACGGCCAGCCCGGTATTTTACGGTGAAGTCGTAATTAGCAAGGCGGGAGGCCCATCTCTGTTCTAAGGCCCCAGTTTGGCGGTGTTCAGGTGGGCCAGAGGATTATTATCAGTGAAGGCAATAAATGGAGTGGCAGCCAAATAGTCTTTGAATTTTTCTGTTACCGCCCACACTAAAGCCAGAAACTCTAATTTGAAAGAGCTATAATTCTGATCATTCTTTTCAGCTCCCTTTAAGGACCGACTGGCGTAAGCTATCACCCTCTCTTTCCCTTCTTGCACTTGAGCCAGCACTGCTCCCAGGCCTTTCTTACTGGCATCTGTGTAAAGGTGAAATGGCTTACTGTAATCTGGGTACCCCAGCACAGGAGGTTCAGTCAACTTCTTCTTTAACAACTGAAATGCAACCTCCCTCTCTTCATTCCATTCAATGGGGACAGGAGTCTTTGGGCTCTTTTTGGTTGCCCCTCAGGAGTTCCTGGATTGGATCCGCTATTTGAGCGAAGTGGGGATAAAGCGCCGGTAGTAGCCAGCGAAGCTAAGGAAACTCCTCACTTCCTTCACTGTAGTGGGAACCGGCCACTTTCGGACAGCAGCCAACTTATCAGGATCAGGCTGGACCCCTCTGCGCTTACAACATGTCCCAAGTATTTTACAGCAGGTTTCAGCAAGTGACATTTGGACGGTTTAATCTTGAGGCCGTATTTAATAAGGATTTCAAACACCTCAGCTAAATGTTTTAAATGGTCCTCATACGTTTTAGAATAGATGATAACGTCATCCAGGTACAACAGCACCGTCTCAAAGTTCTTATGGCCCAAGCACCGCTCCATTAATCTTTGAAAGGTCCCGGGGGCATTACACAGTCCAAATGGCATGCAATTAAATTCAAACAGGCCCATAGGGGTGGTGAAAGCAGTCTTTTCCCTATCCTCAGGGGCCATGGGCACTTGCCAATATCCGCTGGTTAAATCTAAGGTGGAGAAATAGGCTGAGGAGCCCAGAGCAGTTAGAGACTCCTCAATACGTGGCAATGGATAGGCATCTTTGTGAGTGATCTGATTTATCTTTCTATAGTCTACACAAAACCGGATGCCACCATCTTTCTTTTTTACTAAAACCAGGGGGGCAGCCCAGGGACTACGACTGTCCCGGATTACGTTTGAGTCTTTCATTTCTTGGATCATCTCTTTAACAGTTTGGTATGAAGTTGGTGGTATGGGTCTATACCTCTCTTTAATGGGAGGATGAGAGCCAGTGGGTATGGTGTGTTGGATGACACTGACCTCTCCATAGTCCGTTGCATGCTTACTGAAGGCTTGATGGTGTTGCTTTACTAGGTTCAGGAGTCCCTCTAGTTGATGTTGCGGGGTAGCTTCGTCCCGACATGGAGTTCCTTCCACCAGGGCACTGGAGAGTCGTCCGCAGGAAGAGGTCCTCGAGTGGCAGCTGATGGCTCTCGGTGACAGGCAGGCTGGATGACATCCTGGAAGGAAACCTGGGAAAGCTGGGCAACAGGACAGTGCTTAGTAAGCACAGCAGGATGATCACTGAGGTTAATCAGACGGACAGGTACTTTACCTTGGGAGACGGTCGCCAGGCACTTGGCAGCTCGCACATATGGGTAGTTCTCCATCTGGACAGGTTCCACCAGGGCCGGATAGTCTTGGCCCTGGACTCCCAGGACAGCACGGCACCACAGGAGGGTTTGGGAGTTTGGAGGTAGAGTCACTGGTCTATTATCACCGATCCTGGCGGTGCAGATCTCTCCTTTTTCATTTGCAAACCTCTGCTGAGCACACAGTACGCTGATGGTCTTTGGAGGACCTTCTTGGAGGCAGAGGAAGCTGCAGGCAGGGACTGATGGAGAGCTTCAAGTACCTCAGGGTAGCAATTTTTGAAAACATTAGTCCCAACAATCACAGGGTGACCCCCTTTATCCTCGGTTTGTACCACGATCACTCCTTGCTGTGGTAAAGTGGCTTCTCCCACCTGGAGCGTGGGTTCCCAGTATCCATGGACCTTTATGGGCTTACCATTGCTTGCAATTATCTCCAACCAGGACTCAGGTGGCTGGGTAAGCAGGCTGGAACTCCAGAACTGATTAAAGGTGGACTGCTGAATAGTGGTGACTTGAGATCCAGTGTCCAGCAGCGCTTCAAAAGGCACTCCATTGATCCGGACGTTTATTTTGGGACGGGACCCCACATAACGGGCATCCAGTTTGGATCCCTTGGACCTGTTGTTCTACCTCCCGAGGGCGGTCCTCAGCCTCGAGGGTGACCCGCTTAACTGCCAGCAAGTAGATTCAGTATGACCCAACTTCTTGCAGTAATTACAGGAAGGTCGCTGCGGTTCCTAAACCGGTCACTTGAACGTCTTCCAGGATCTCTGGGATAAACTTCTTGATACGCAGGGGGCCAGGCTTTTGAGGCAAAAGGAGTTCATCTTCCAGCATTAAGGGCTTCTCCCACTCTTCCAGTTTCCTGCAGACTTTTTCCAGGCTCTTAGTGAGGTAATTGACCTGTTCCATCAGAGCAGCTACTGTATCAGGAACTGGAGTCTGGGCGGCTTGGCTGGCCCCTGGCAGGCTGGTATCCGTTGGCTTAGGATTACGGACAGGAGGTTCGGGATGGGCCACTGGTTCCGTTGGCAGATGTTGTCCCAGAATACTGATGGCCAGTTCTTTAAAGTCCAGGAAAACACTGCTAGGGTGCTGAGCCGACAACATTTTCAATTGTGTTTTTAAAGATTCGCTATTCACACCCGCAATAAATTGCTCTCTCAGAGTTTGATCCTGGGTGTCAATCTCTCTAGGGTCTATATGAATGACGGCCCTCCAGGCCTCTTGGAGGGATAAAGCAAAATCACGGAGTGACTCACCAGCCTTTTGTTTCTTACTGAAGAAGCGCATCTTTATTTCAGACACCGTCCTGACTTCAAAGGTAGTGCTGAGGCGGTCAAAGATCTGCTCTATGGTACTCCTCTCAGAACTGGGCCAGGACATGACTTCTCGACGGGCCGCTCCTTCCAACTGGGCTAACAGAATCTCCATTTGCTGCTCCGGGTTAATAGGATAGAGCCGAACAGAGCCAGGATTTTGTCTTGGAAGTCTTTTAAATTATGAGCCTCCCGGCATAACGGGAAACCATGGAGCCCCAAAGTAGTACGGCATCGTCAGCGGCATCATGTTGGCAGGCTGCAATACCGTTGGTGGCCACTGGCTCCCTGGGGGCAGGCTGCTCGGCTACTTCTGAGTCCGACATGATGCAGATTAATTTGTTGAGCGGTCCCTTTAAGAGTTAGCGATAGGTCCGATGTCGCGCTGGCGGGGTTACTGGCCGGTGAGCGCGATCGATGGACAGAGTCTGGTATCCCCTTTTGGGCCTTACTAACCAGGCGACCCCTCTCCGGTGTAGGATGATTTCTCCCAGGAGTTTGTACTTACTCCGGTGCAGGCGGTCCAAATCTCGCGAGATCCGGAAGGACGTCTTCGGGAATCCCTTGCGCAGCGTCCCTTCCCGCGAGGACGTCGGGCTGGAGGCGGAGCTTCGGACTTGCTCCGGCGGGGAACAGCGTCTGCGTTCTTCCAAGTCCAAGGTAGGTGGAGTCCAGCTTGGGAAATTTGAATAAAGTGGTGACGCTGCAGAGTTTGGCGCTAAGTTTTCCCGCCAGCAATGAGTAGTGATGGCGCAGTAGATAAGTCCACAGTTCAGGCGGCCATCTTGGGCGCCATGATGCATCAATTCAATGACAGCAAGCAGCGGTAGTAAAACAGCATAAAAGTCCACAGAAATGCACTTTGAAGTGGCGATTTTCTTCCTCTTGATAGCGCAACACTGCACAGCGCTTTTAGAAGTTTTTGGGACACTTTTCTGTACGTTTTAGGTCCGTAAAGTTCAATAAACAAACAGGCGTTTTGTCACTTGGCAAACTGGTTAAGGCACAAAGTTCACGTTTTTGCTCACAGTCCGTAAACGTGCGTATCCTGTTCGTGACGCCAAAATGTAGCATCCCCAAGTCAGGGCAATGTATGGAACTAACCTGGGGAATGCCAGTGATGGAGAGGCCGGCACGCTGTTCCTCTGGGGCACTCTCTGGGTTCTTGCGGGACACAGCCAGGTGGAATGTGAGGTGCCCTTGGTGTTGTAGTTTAACGTGCCTATGGCTGGGTCCCTGATGTGTCGTGACGCCAGTGCCAGTAAACGGTGGCACACCGTATTTATAGTAGGAATAACAGAGGTGCAGACTTGTAACTTGAAAACAGAATTCCAACTTTACTGAAAACCGTAGAAAATACAGCAGGCAACCTCTTAACACAGTTCTTGTTGCAGAGAATAGACGTTTGTACAGTCGCAGTTACAGCAGGCTTACATCCAGCAAGGAATAACAGAGGGTAAAATAACAGGACTTAGAATTGCAGGTGAACCTTACTTTCTTCCTGACTTGTCCTGACTGGAATTGATGCTTCAAGGCCCCAATGCCCTACTTCTGGCTTATATCCTTGAATCTCCAGTAGACAGTGTACCTCCTCTTGGCATTTAGTACCTCTTGCTCTAGGGATTGCCTCTGCTTGACTTCTGCTGACTCGCTTAGGCCTGAGACATGTGGCCTTCACAGACTCCAGGGTCTGCACTAACACTAGCCTGCCTTGGCCTAGCTATATATATATCCTGCTCACCAGCTCCCCCAGTGGTCTAATACCTACATGACAACCTTCACATTGCTGCAGGCAATTATATGAGACACTTAAGGAACATAACAGATTGGTGGTAAACGGGTATTAAAGTGCCCGTATACTGCACCTTGTACTGGAGATATATATGCCCGGTGATAAATCTGCAGGGTCATCTTCCGGTAGCGACTGGACGGCAGATAGCCGAGGTTACATTCCAGGGCCTGAAATAGGATGGACATCGTCAGTTGTGGGATATCGCTGAGCCACTTAGTTATTGCCCTTGACTATAATCTAGAGGGGTATTTAGAAGTCTATAGTAACTGGTGG
Organism: Bufotes viridis; assembly: GCA_033119425.1. NCBI lineage: Eukaryota > Metazoa > Chordata > Amphibia > Anura > Bufonidae > Bufotes > Bufotes viridis. The sequence goes on from CM065596.1 coordinate 6,016,206, forward strand.
AGAGGCCTGTAAAGCCGGACTCCATTCTCGTGGGGTTAGGTTGGGTAATAACTTCTGGAGATAACTACTGGCTTGTAGGTAAGGAAAATTTTTTTACTTAAAGGGGTTATCCAAGTTATATTTATTGATGACCTATCCTCAGGATAGGTCATCAATATCAGATCGGCGGGGGTCCGACACCCGGCACCCCCGCCGATCAGCTGTTTGAAGAGAAGGCGAGCGCCGTGCCAGCGCTGCCTCCTCTTCATTGTTTACCTACTCGCCATTGCATCTGCAGCGGTGAGCAGGTGTAATTACACCCAAGCCGTTCCATTCATTTCAATGGGACGGCTCTGTAGTATACACTTGTATAGAAACGAGCAGTCTTATTGAAATGAATGGAACGGCTTGGGTGTAATTACACCTGCTCACCGCTGCAGATGCAACAGCCAGCATGTAAACAATGACGAGGAGGCAGCGCTGGCACGGCGCTCGCCTTCTCTTCAAACAGCTGATCGGCGGGGGTGCCGGGTGTCGGACCCCCGCCGATCTGATATTGATGACCTATCCTGAGGATAGGTCATCAATAAATATAACTTGGATAACCCCTTTAATGGTGGGGGGGGGTTTAGTTTTGAGAGTTTCAGATGATAGAATCTGATGTGTGGTCCACGGGTGGCTGAGCAAAGTTATTCCTCCCTTATGCTATTCAGAAAAATCCTATGTGGCGACCACGTTTGGAAATGTGGGTTAGCTAAGAGGGTCATATGTAATGAGTTGGGGGGGTGTAAATTTTGGAGGATTCTCATTTTTTGCCACACCCCCCAAGTCGACATTTCCCTGGCTCGTTCTGGGATCTCTCCCATTGGGGTATGGATTAAGTTAGGAGGGCTAGTCCGGGTATAAAGGCCTGTTCCTGGCCCCTATTTGAGAACATGGACGTGTGGTGTCTCCAATCTATAGCAGTTCTCATGAGAGCTGCGATGTTATAAGCCCTGATGTTAGGCTGTTGTAGGACAATATAAGGCATCCTGGGCGGCGACCCTGCCAGATACATTTACGGTATAGACATTTGAGACCCATATGTTGCCCACGATGGTGAGATCACAGGCATAGAGAGGTACAGGGTACCCTCCATTATGGTGGTGCAGGCTTCAGTTCTCTGAATCAAGGAGGAAGTGGTGTCGGGCGTCACGCGGATCTTCAAAAATTATTTGCCTGCCTCGTAATTTTGCTGGATAAAGCAGCTGGAATCGGATCACCCTGTCGTAGAGACCTTGGCATATTGGGGTAAACGCTCTCCGTTTCTGGGAGACCGAGGCGGAAAAGTCCTGAAAAAGCAAGCTATTGTGTCCTCGTATTTTCAGGGTGCGTTGGCGTCGGTATGCGCTTAGGATCTGTTCTTTAATCGTCCAATTCCAGTACTTTGCGATGACCGGATGGGGTCTTGGGTTGTCCATTCCAGACGGTTTAGGTGGCCTAGTTCTCTGTACCCGTTCAATATGGAGTTTATCAGTTGACATCTTCAGGCCCAACGCCGCGGGCATGTCCATGGCAAGATATGTGAGTAGGTCTTCCCCAGTAACACTCTCCGGGATGCCTATGTTACGGCAATCCCGATTCTCCAGGTCCTCCAGTTTAGAGGTTAAAGCCGGCTCTGCTTCTCTACGTTGTTGTACGGTGCGGTCCATGTTGGAGATGGTTATCTCCTGAGCCGCGTGTTTGTTCTCTAGAGTAAATGGCAATTAATTGTAAGGCAGAGTTAATAGAGGAATGGAGAGTCTTTTGTCAAAGAGAGGTAGCAGAACCCTGGGGACTTCTTGTGCCACGGTGGAGGCATGATTACAGTCTTCCACTGAGGGGTGCGAAGTGTCGTATCTAGGGGAGAGGTTAGGCGGTGTGATTTCACCATCTGTAATAAGTTCAGACAAGAAGGGCATATCTGAGGCTGATTGAGAGGAGCCTTGAGTATTCCTGGGTGGTTTTTGGGACATTTTAGTTTATGTATCAGTGGCGGTTATGGCAGATTACGTCTGAGAGGTGATATGTGTAGCTTTAGAAGAGTTCTTGTCCGTAATCTCTGTCAGGTTTAAGCCTGTGAAACTGATGTTTGAATTACGTTAGTTATTTGGGAGGGTAATCCCTGTACGATATTTATACCATTTAGGATAAAGCAAAATTTGGCCATAAAGAGTTGATGTTGATGATGTTATTCCGTAATAGGCCACAAGGTGAAGATAAGTGAGGGAGTTTTCAGCATGAAGAGGGAAGCGCCAACTTGGAAGTACTCACAAGTCCCTTGTACTGCAGGTATGGCACCTTCTTCACTCCAGGATGGGTGTCTGTGCAGGATCGCTGGTCTCCTGGCCGGTTCGGTATATCACAGCAGCTGGTGTCATACAGTGGGGTGGGGAGGATGAAGGCCTCGGTGGTGAGGGTGTTCTTCAGGGTCTTGATGGTGTGTTTGTGGCCCTCCGGCATTCTCCCCTCCTCGCTTGATATTGCAATGCAGGCACCGCTTCCCTTGTTGACCCCGATGGCCGAGATTAAAAAGTTCCGACATCAGGGAGGGGATGCAAGCCGCGGCTACTACGTGGACCGCCGGCCTACATAAATGCCGTGCGGCCCACTGCCGCGGACTTCGGGGCAGTGATGACTATCGCCCTCCAGGTCGCTCTACCACAGGGGACTTGTCCCCTCTTTAGTATCGTATCGGTCGCCCTTTTGGACACCGATGGAGGCGGATTTTGCGGCTGATGTGGAGAGCGCTGTTAAAATACGGCCATACTGGATGCCCTGTCCCCGGAAGTCCTCCTGAGGATTTCATAAAATTAGTGCAAATTACAGCAATAGAAAACCCGACTTCATAATTTCCCTGATGATAAATCCCCTTCTCTTCACCCCGTTTCCGTGAATAAACATGAATCTATTTCCTCTCTGCAGATAGTTGGGATCATTCTCATATCACTGCTGCTCATCCTGTCATTCGTCATCAAGGAACTTTGTTGCTGCCGTCGCATCTCAGCGTTATACTATCGTGAGAAGTATGAAGAGATAATGCTAAAGGAAGTGGAGGAAGGTCTGAGATCCAAAGCAAAGAAAAAGCAAACCGAAATTGCTGAAGACTTTGTCGAAATGGTCACGGATGAATCATTTGTGCCGCAACAAGCGAATTGGCTTGAAACTCTGGAAAACCTGGTCTACACAGAAAAAAAAAAAATAAGGGAAAAATTTAAAGAAGGTACAATAATCAGTGAGGATCAACAAGAACAAGCAGCAGCTCTGAGGGCTAGTGCACATGGAGAGAGGCGATCATCAATATAAAAAGTTGTTTTAAACCCCAAGTGACAATATGAATTTTAGCCTTAAGGACCAATAATATTTCCCCCCTTAGGGTTCTAGCAATCATAACTTTTTAATTTTGTTCTTCTAAATTTTTATTTTGCGGGATTAGTTGTATGCTTTTAGGAACCATTTTGGGGATTATATAGTGTCAATATATATATATATAGTCAACATAAAAAGTTGATCAGCACAGGTTTAAAGGGACTATGAGAACTGCAAGAGAGACTTAGTAAGGTCCTGGTCGGTGGTCACAGGTATCTGGAGCCATGCATCCCACAGCTGCTGGTGTAACACCCCAGAGTGTAACCACTTCTGCACCTTGCTACTGTCTTTATTGGTCTAACCTCATGTCATATTCTGTATTTATTCCAGGACCTCCAAAATGTGCATTCCTATTTTGTTTTGCAACTGTTATGTTCACATGTAATGTGCCTGGTTCACCAGCAGGTGGCAGCAAACACAGCAGAGATGTACTTAAATAGAATGGAACTTACCATTCCATTCGAAACCCCCTCTGTAGGGGAGTGGGCGAGTCCTACTTCCTGCAGGAAAGGTGGGGACCAGTTAGTTCCAGTCTAGTTTACCCACTGCTAAGGGAAAACTGCGCAGGAGCATGTCTGCTGGATGTGCCAGAGCACCCCCATTTTCACCCAGACAACCTTGACTTGAGCATCGAACCAGTTTATGCTCCAATCCTCTCCTAAATCGCGCAGGGCAAAGGCATTTTCTGGAGTCCCGGCTCTCTATAGAGATGGAAGTTTCCGCCCGGCAGTGTGTTATTGTAAACAAAGTGCCCTTGCCCTGAGCGATTTAGCGCAGGGCAAGGAGAGCATCGGAGCATAAACTGCTCCGATGCTCTAGTCAGGGGCTGCCGGGTAATAATGGGGGTATGTCCGGTTCAGCTCTGAACCGGCACAACCCCTTTAAGCTCTGCTGGCCATGGAGGCCAAAGCTTGAAGCCTCAGGAGCCAGGAGGAAAGTTCCCTGTCATAACCTAGAGTCAGACTACAGAGAAGAAGTGCAGCATACAGAATAAGCTGAGTTATACAGCCAGCCTGTCAGTACAGCAGAGTCAGAGAGAAACAGACATAGCAGAGTTGAGTTTGCCTGCCAGTTTAAAGCTAAAGCCTGCTGGGACCAAAACAAAGCCTTAAAACCATTTTGATGAACGTTTATTCAAGTAAAAAGCTGCTGTTCAACTACTTACAAGGTCTGGACTCAATCTTTCTTTCAAATCCCTCTATTATTTCCCTTCTTTATTGCTTCTGAGCCAAAGTCCAGGCTCCAGCGGTATCCAGGTAGGAGCACCGTTACACACATAAAGAGACATTTTAGGCCGCACTACACCGCTCGGCATTTCCTATACCTGGGAGGCGCAGCATAGAGGGACCTAGGGGGAGGCGCCCGTTGCACTGGCAGGTGCGTGAGGGAGGATCCATAGAGAGAATAGGACCACAGGTAGTCCCACAAATACTCAATTGGGTTCAAGTCTGGAGAATTAGCGGGGCCAAGTTAGTACTTAGTAGTCTTGGTCACACTCTTCTAACTAATGTCGGGCATTTTTAGCCGTGTGACATGTCGCATTGCCTTGCTGGAAGATCCCAAATAACCACAGGGAAGACAATTAGCATGTATGGTTTCATAGCCAATTCGGATGAGAGCCCACATGGATGAGGGACTGGGGGAAAAAAAACCTTCCCCATACCATAACTCTGCCACCAACAGCTTGTCTTCTTCCTGCACTGGATGTTCCCTCTCCGAGGACTCTATCCTGACACGCCAATGTCCATCCATTCCATGAAGTAGAAAACTTGTCTCATCAGAGAAGACAACCTTTTGCCAATCACTGAAGGTCCTATTCTGTTACTGCTGTGAAAACCGAAGCCTTTTCTGCCGATGCAGATCCGTTATCATAGGTGCAGTGACCATCCGCCAACATCGGAGCCCCATACACAGCAGGGATCGCTAAACTATTGTTTTAGAAACATCTGGTAACCTGGTTCATTTTGGCGGTGAGTAGCATAAATTTACAGAAATACTGCCACCCACGATAGCCAATAATCATCCCTTTTGCAATTCTAATATGTGTGCAGACAGCCTATCACACTCCTTACATTACTTATCCTGTACTGATCCTGAGTTACATCCTGTATTATACTCCAGAGCTGCACTCACTATTCTGCTGGTGCAGTCACTGTGTACATACATTACTTAGCCTGTACTGATCCTGAGTTACATCCTGTATTATTCTCCAGAGCTGCACTCACTATTCTGCTGGTGCAGTCACTGTGTACATACATTACTTATCCTGTACTGATCCAGAGTTACATCCTGTATTATCCTCCCGGAGCTGCACTCACTATTCTGCTGGTGCAGTCACTGTGTACATACATTACTTATCCTGTACTGATCCTGAGTTACATCCTGTATTATACTCCAGAGCTGCACTCACTATTCTGCTGGTGCAGTCACTGTGTACATACATTACTTATCCTGTACTGATCCTGAGTTACATCCTGTATTATACTCCAGAGCCGCACTCACTATTCTGCTGGTGCAGTCACTGTGTACATACATTACTTAGCCTGTACTGATCCTGAGTTACATCCTGTATTATACTCCAGAGCTGCACTCAATATTCTGCTGGTGCAGTCACTGTGTACATACATTACTTATCCTGTACTGATCCTGAGTTACATCCTGTATTATACTCCAGAGCTGCACTCACTATTCTGCTGGTGCAGTCACTGTGTACATACATTACTTATCCTGTACTGATCCTGAGTTACATCCTGTATTATATCCCAGAGCTGCACTCACTATTCTGCTGGTGCAGTCACTGTGTACACACATTACTTATCCTGTACTGATCCTGAGTTACATCCTGTATTATACTCCAGAGCTGCACTCACTATTCTGCCGGTGGAGTCACTGTGTACATACATTACTTATCCTGTACTGATCCTGAGTTACATCCTGTATTATATCCCAGAGCTGCACTCACTATTCTGCTGGTGCAGTCACTGTGTACATACATTACTTATCCTGTACTGATCCTGAGTTACATCCTGTATTATACTCCAGAGCTGCACTCGCTATTCTGCTGGAGCAGTCACTGTGTACATACATTACTTATCCTGTACTGATCCTGAGTTACATCCTGTATTATATCCCAGAGCTGCACTCACTATTCTGCTGGTGCAGTCACTGTGTACATACATTACTTATCCTGTACTGATCCTGAGTTATATCCTGCATTAAACTCCAGAGCTGCACTCACTATTCTGCTGGTGCAGTCACTGTGTACATACATTACTTATCCTGTACTGATCCTGAGTTACATTCTGTATTATACTCCAGAGCTGCACTCACTATTCTGCTGGTGGAGTCAGTGTGTACATACATTACTTATCCTGTACTGATCCTGAGTTACATCCTGTATTATACTCCAGAGCTGCACTCACTATTCTGCTGGTGCAGTCACTGTGTACATACATTACTTATCCTGTACTGATCCTGAGTTACATCCTGTATTATACTCCAGAGCTGCACTCACTATTCTGCTGGTGCAGTCACTGTGTACATACATTACTTATCCTGTACTGATCCTGAGTTATATCCTGCATTAAACTCCAGAGCTGCACTCACTATTCTGCTGGTGCAGTCACTGTGTACATACATTACTTATCCTGTACTGATTCTGAGTTACATCCTGTATTATACCCCAGAGCTGCACTCACTATTCTTGTGGTGCAGTCACTGTGTACATACATTACTTATCCTGTACTGATCCTGAGTTACATCCTGCATTAAACTCCAGAGCTGCACTCACTATTCTGCTAATGGAGTCACTGTGTACATACATTACTTATCCTGTACTGATCCTGAGTTACATCCTGTATTATACTCCAGAGCTGCACTCACTATTCTGCTGGTGCAGTCACTGTGTACGTACATTACTTATCCTGTACTGATCCTGAGTTACATACTGTATTATACTCCAGAGCTGCACTCACTATTCTGCTGGTGCAGTCACTGTGTACATACATTACTTATCCTGTACTGATCCTGAGTTACATCCTGCATTAAACTCCAGAGCTGCACTCACTATTCTGCTAATGGAGTCACTGTGTACATACATTACTATTAAGAAACTTACTGTAATCCTCAGGAAAATCTGACAGCAGCTTTAATGTTGCGCAGTAGATCCACCAAAGTCAAAACTGAGTTTTACACGGTTCTTATCTACATCAATGGTCATGCCAAGTCCTTCAGAGACAGAGAGTGAAGAATTATTTTTTGCTGCTTTCCCTCTGGGTATTTGGTAGAGTTCCTCATTCAATCAGGACAGGGTAATTGGAATTCCTTCACCAGACTTCCCCATGAATTAGTGGTTCATTATATTTCCTGCGACACTAGGAAACCTGAAGTACTTTTCATTGATGTTCTTCATCGCTGACATAACGTCATTATTCCTTAAAGAATAGACAAGGGGTTTAATAGTGGAACAACTGCCGTGTACAACAAGGACAGCAGCTTGTCCTTTTCCTGGGAGTGTTCACTCTCTGGGATCATGTAGGAGCTGAGTGGCGTTCCGTAGAACAAGATGACCACAGTGAGATGGGACGAGCAGCTGGAGAAGGCCTTCATTCTACCCTTTGAGCTTCGGATTTTAACAATTGTTGAGATAATAAATATGTAGGACGTCAGGATCAGCAAAAGGGGAACAACCCTAAAACGATGCACACCACAAGTAACAAGGTCTCGATGTGTGTAGTGTCGCTGCTGGCCAGTTTTATCACCGTCTTCAAATCACAATAAAAATGATTAATGTCTTGAGAACCACAGAAGGAAGCAAATGAGACCATCAGAGAATGTATCAGAGCAGTTAAGAACCCAACCAGCCAGGAAGCCACGGGCAGGAGGACGCATGTTACTTTACTCATGATGGTTGTATAGCGAAGAGGGATGCAAATGGCCACGTATCGGTCATACGCCATTGATGTTAGGAGTAAGAACTCCGTCCCAACACAAAATGTAAAAAACATCTGTGTGACGCATCCTGGGAACGTGATCCTTAAGACTTTGGATATTGTAATGGCGAGGAATTTTGGAAGAATGGACGAGACGTAGATGATGTCTTGGACTGAGAGGTTACAGAGGAAATAGTACATTGGGGTGTGAAGATGAGGATTCAGAGAAATGAGAACAATAATAACCAGGTTCCCCAGGAGAATTAAGGAATACATGAGTAAGATCCCAAGAAAAAACACAATCTGAACATCTGCAGAGACAGAAAATGAGAGGAGGCGAAATTCTCCAGTGCAATTACCAATTGATGGATCCATTTCCCCAGTAATAACGAAGAAATACAGAAGATGAGACAGTGAAGTCGAGATATGCAGCGAGACCCAGCCCGCTCCTCAGTACAACCTCCACCTGATCCAAGAAATATCCTTGTATCCCTTTAACTAATAGGAATCCACAGAAATACATTGAGTATACATATCTGTAGTGGAGGTGTTACAATTCTGAAAGATAGTTAGAGTTTATGGATAGCTGGATCAATCACATCTTCTGCGGATTTTCTGAAAGTTGCTTGCATTGAGGCATAGTTCACATGGTTACTGAGAAGATTGTCAGTAACCAGGCTTTATGTGCCTTTTATGGGCAAAGCACCTATAAAATGAGCAATTCCAATCTTCTCTCTTTCATTGAAACATCTTTTGAGAATTCATTAACACAGAGGTTCAGTAAGTTCTCTGACTGCATTGTGGACGGTTACGAATGTGCACAAGAACAGACAGGAATGGCACAACAGCTTTAAGTTATTAATGTAACTACATTGAATGCTTTAGTATTAGACCACATTATAGTAGTAAACAATGCAGAAGTCAATGAAATTCTAAAGGGTTCACTTATTTTTTCTTGCGACTGCAGACAGCTAGATGCATAGATAGATAGATATAAGATATGACGATAGATAGATAGATAGATAGATAGATAGATAGATACTACTTACTAGGGAACATTTCGAAAATGATCCATCTGGTTGGTTGCAATGGGCAACTTAGTTTTCATTTTCCCCAGCTTTGATAAATACCCCCACTGTGTCCTTTGGTAAAATAAAAAATAAAAAGATTGGGGATCCTTTATTCACCCAGACAGGTTTTTGCTCAGCACCTCGGGCCTTTCTCAGGGCAGTGGGTACAAGTTATTACCCAGACTTACACAGTGCATGGTTATTGCTATTTATCATATAAGAAAACATTACCATGCTGCAATACCTGACTGTTAGCAGCTTGTACTCACTCAATGAAAATTGCCTACGGCGCTGGGATGCTTGTGAACAGAAGGATGATGACCACTTTGTATCATTTTGAAGACCAGGCAGCTTTTCTACTTTGCATCATGGAGACTGAAGGAATTTATGTGGTGCATGTATTGCTTCATTAGAGAGAGAGGAAGATATCGACAGCCAGTGTCAGTTTTATGTATAGTACCTGTGTAGAGAAGATCAGTCTGAATGGGTCGGTCTAGGACAGCGACAATTCTTATAGGAGGTTCTTATAACTCCTTAGCTTTGGTCTCAACTGTCCTTAGGTCATTCCCTGCAGATTTCTTCTTTGCTTTCTTTCAAACTTGTAAATTGATTTTGAGTCTTGAACTTTGTGAACATCTCAGGGGATTATACAAAGAACTCTGACTAGTAACTTTAATGACGCTAAAGAAAGGCAAAAAAAGAACTTATAAGAATGAAAACTTTTAATCATATTCAGAACAGAAGTAAAAGGTAGAAAAACCCATTAACCAAAAGCAGCCATTGCATTCATTAATAGTAGAATAGAAAATTATGTTTCATGGTCTTCTGCCGTCACTGTCGGGTTACTCCATTATAGGAGCTTGTTGCGGTCATCTCCACCACCTAGTTTTACACACGAGGGAAAAGTGTCAATTCTGACCCAATTACAAAAATTAACAGAACCAAGAGGTATGGCTAAAATATAAAAAATATACGGTGACATATACACTGATGAGCAAAAGGGCAAAAAAGTTTTCTATTTCTGACTTTCAGGCTCCATATCTCACCATCCCCTGCAGCTTCGGACGTGAGACTCCCATCATCCTATAGACAATCCTCTCGCCTATCTCACACATACACTGGACTTGCAGCTATTTAGCGTATGATTAGTTCTGCAGACTCTTCTCATGTAGCCGCACTGTTCCTGTTCTGCTCCTGGTGGTGGAACAATCTTTTTCTTCTTGGATACTACAAATCATAACCTGTCCTCACATTCCCTAATAGCTCAGCGTGTTAACAGGTAAATTCCCAACCGAAAGCTCACTGGTCCGATCCAGGAGCCGCCATGAAGAGGATTTCCCAAAAAAAGAGAAACCGTGTCATCTAGCTCATCGACAACGGGATCTCGGCCAAGAAAATAGCAAACTGTATTATGTGAGGCCACGACAGCTGGAAGAATACGAAATTAAGTCCGTCCATCCATTCCAAAGCAAAGAGGTGGACGTCCCAACAAGTCGGCTCATCACAAGGTCTATCAGTTCTGGTGCGACAAACACGGCAGTGGAGGCGGCTCATATGCTTCATAATAGTGAGATCACAAACATCCATGCAAGCAACACGCATTACACAAGTCTGGAATGGTGGCCGAAAAAAGTTAAATAAGCCTGGACTTCAATATCGTCATAAGAAGCGTCGGCTCGAGTTTTCAAAAAAGTATGAACAGTGGACAGTAGAAGATTGGAAATGGGTGATTTGGAGACGAAAGTCAATAGACTGGGCTCTAATGGGTGCAAATGGCTCTGGAAGAAACAAGGGAAAAGGGGACTAACGGATCGAGAAATAGAAGGAACTGTCAAGTTCGGTGGAGGAAGCCTGATGATATGGGGTTGTTTCACTGCCAAAAGGCATTGGATACTTGACCAGAATCGATGGTGGTCTCAACGCTGAGCTATATGTGAGTATCCTACAAGATGAGTTACTTCGTACTTTCGAGTACTATGGTTATGAAAAGGACAACATAGTGTTCCAGCAGGACAATGACCTGAACAACACTGGAGATATATTGGAGAAGCACACAATATCCTCCAACCCACTTCAAGTATGATATAGATTCAGTGCTCACACAAATGTGGATCAAAATTATATATTTTTTAATCGTCGACGAGATATTTGTACATAATTTCCATTGTCTCAGCAAAAAAAGGAAAAGGAAGAACATTCATGATTTCAAAAATCGTTTCTCAACATGATGATGATGATGACGTTTCGGTTGTGGTGGCCATTTTCAAGTCTCATCTGTGCAAAGTAAAAACGAAGAGATAAGAAGCATAGAAAGAGTATATTGAACTGAGTAGAAAATGTAAAAATACAAAAAAAGGGGAAAAAGGAAAATAATGAGAAACTGAAAATAAAAGTGAAGAAATTGCTTCTCATCTCTTTGTTTTGGAAGTCTTACCTTTGAAGCTGTAGTGGATGGTGAGATATGGAGCCTGAAAGTCAGAAGTTCAAAACATTGTTCCCCTTAGCTCGTCAGTGTATCAAGGTTGGCATATTGTACACTAGTCTTGATTCCCCTTTGCTGCTGGAGGATGGACCATGCCTCTCATATATCTGCCACATCATCCGGTCTCCAGTAGCTGCTGTAGATCTAAGTCTTTCTTCATGCCAAAAAACTGGATGATATTTCCCCGATTTTACCCACTGTCTTACCTTGGGTCCTGCCTGACGAACAACCACCTTTTTAAAGACCTTTCTTTACTAACACCAGCTCATTTTTTATAGGATGGGTCCACTGTAAAATATGAATACAATAATAAGAGTGTGCCTTATAAAATAAAATCTAACTTTTATTTGAGACCTATAAAATATATGTATGGTCACTCTTACACTAAATAATTCCCTGTATCTATAGGGCTATCTAAGGTGAGACCAGACGAGGTATGCAGGCTTGAGGGGGTCTAATATTCTAACCCTACGGGGGGCTCACTATATCCTGACCCTAAAGCCAACTGGATAGTGGAATCCCTGTATGGCTGTAGTCGGAGCACCCGCCCCGAAAAGGGCGACCCCCAGCCTCTGGAACCTCGGCTCTGTCTAACTTTCCCTCCGCTTAGACCTGTAAGCTCTGATAGCCCTAAAAGTGGTAATCGTTATCCGACGCGTTTGGCCACTATGAGGTGGCTCTTCAGGATTTTTGAACTGAAAGAGATCCTAACTAGAGGGCTTAGAGAGAAGCTCCTGAGTGAGGTAGAATATGACTTCCTCCTACCCCAATCTCCAGTCACAGCCACGTTCTATTCCCTACCCAAGATACATAAGGGTACCAAACCCCTAAGGGGACGCCCGATTGTGTCTGGGGTAGGGAGTATCACTCAGAATGTAGGCATCTATGTGGACAAAGTCATCCGCCCGTTTGTCTTCGGCGGCCGCTTCTACCACCAGCTCAGGGGCACCGCTATGGGCAGTTCATGCGCACCGTCCTATGCAAATTTGCTCCTGGGCTGGTGGGAGGCCAAATACATCGGGTCTGAGGAGTTGGAATGCTGGCAGGACAGAGTGGTTCTCTGGCTAAGGTTCATAGACGATATTTTCGTCCTTTGGAGGGGATCTGAGGCTTCATTCTCCAATTTTGTGGAAGTCATCAACCACAATGATCTGGGTTTGAGATTCACTAGTGAATGTAATTATAACTCCCTACCCTTCCTTGATGTATTAGTGGAAAGGGGCCCAGATAATAATATTGTCACCTCAGTGTTTCGCAAAGCTACAGCTACTAATAGTCTGCTCCACTGGGAGAGTGCCCACTCCATACCGCTCCGCAAAGGTATACCCAAAGGCCAGTATCTGAGACTCCGTCGAAATTGTTCGACATTTAAAGCTTTTAGGAGCCAGGCCACTGACTTGAGAACGAGATTTAGGATCGGGCTACCCAGATGGTGTTTTACGTACAGCTCGAGACTGCCTGCAATGAGAAGAGGGATTCCTTATTGATCCCTAAGGTACATCTGAAGGATGTGCAGAAGATGTTCCGTGTTATTGGCATGTTTGACAATGCTCATCAAGAGGTTAAAAGGATCCTGACCAGACATTGGGATATCCTCAAAGCGGATCCCGATCTAGAGGATTTCTTGGCACCATATCCACAAATTACTTTCAAAAAGGTCGCAGCCTCAGGGATAGATTGGTGAACAGTCACTTTCAACCCCTGGAGGTATCAGGTAACTGGCTCTCTAGACGTCCTCTGGGGACATTTAAATGTGGAAACTGCGTGGCCTGTGATCAGATATGGAAGACTAAAACATTCACCTGCTCCGCCACCCTTAAGTGTTATACCATCAGAGACTTTATTAATTGTCTCACCACTGGGGTTGTTTATTTGGCACAATGTACTTGCCCACTGGACTATGTGGGCAAGACTAAGAGGGAGTTTAGGCGAAGGATAAGGGACCATGTGAATGATGGCTTAAACAAAAGATACAGCAGTGGCGCGCCATATTTGGCAGTGCCACAATGGTGACATTGGATGTATTAGGTTTGTTGGCATCCAACAGGTCCCACGACCAACCAGGGGAGGAGACTGGGACAAAATGATCCTGAGGGCGGAAGCCAAGTGGATATATAGGATGGATAGTGTTACACCAAAGGGACTCAATGAATATCTATCCTATAAACCATTCCTATGACTTGGCATGCCCTACCCGACATTGTTTGGTAATGGATCATATCCCCTCACCAATGATCCCCTTGCTAGATGTATGTCCTAAACTGTAGAAAAGGATACCATATATATGGCCACTATTTAAAACGCCCTAGAGAACGTGATAGTCAACCCACTATAACTGTAATGGATATAGATCTGCTGGACTATATCTAACAACATCGACATTCCGGATGTGTTACGGGCAATGCTGGGACAGAACTTGCCCGTCATTATTGACATTAGCCCGGCTAATAAAAGACTATAAAGCATCAATATGTGTGGTAGTGCAGTTCAATAAAGGGTTAAATCCCTTCTGCACTAACTTCTGCAAATTGCTGGGTAATGCGGGGACAGAACTTGCCCGTCATCATTGACATTAGCCCGTCTAATAAAAGAATATAAAGCACTAATACGTTTGCTAGCGCAGTTCAATAAAGGGTTAAATCCCTCCTGCACTAATCTCTGCAAATTATAATAGAGTGGCTGTCTTCGTTATAGTGCTCTATTAGTATTAGTGATATAATATAGCGATGTTTGTGACATTTTGGAACGGCTGCTGCGGCTGTTAGCGACTGTTTGATGGAGGATTGAGATCTTTCCTCCGGAATATGTTTGTATTACCGTACTTGTTTGAACTCTTTTTGACACGATCGGCACACTCTGAGATGCCGGGTAAACAAAGCCGGGGACGCGTCTAAGATCCCCATGGTAATAGGAACGCCCACTGTTTAGGTCACTTCCGATAGGCGCGGTGGTGAGTGCCGCACACTGTTTCACAGTGTGACATCAGCGACGCTCCCCCGCCCCGGAGGGTTGTGATTGGACGCAGGATACTTGGGCGTGAATCTGGTGGCTTAATCCACACGCCCCCCTCTGACGAAATAAGCCAAGATTGGCTAACTGTTTCTCAGGGAGGGCTTATTTTGAGTATTTAAAGTCGGCACTCTTTATCAACTTTGCCACTGCCAGAAATCAGATCAGGGGGAAGCGCTGCTACTGCACCAGGCGCCCCCTTGACTATCCTATATCCCTGAAGAGCCACCTCATAGTGGCGAAACGCGCCGGATAACGCATTACCACTTTTAGGGCTATCAGAGCTTACAGGTCTAAGCGGAGGGAAAGTTAGACAGAGCCGAGGTTCCAGAGGCTGGGGTCGCCTTTCGGGCGGGTGCTCCGACTACAGCCATACAGGGATTCCACTATCCAGTTGGCTTTAGGGTCAGGATATAGTGAGCCCCGTAGGGTTAGGAATATTAGACCCCTCAAGCCTGCATACCTCATCTGGTCTCACCTTAGATAGCCCTATAGATACAGGGAATTATTTAGTGTAAGAGTGACCATACATATATTTTATAGGTCTCAAATAAAAGTTAGATTTTATTTTATAAGGCACACTCTTATTACTGTATTCATAGTTAAGCCGAGAAGTGTATCTGGTAGATCTTTAAAATATCTGTAGATCTCCTTGTGTTACTTTTTGACACTGTAAAATATGGCCTCTCCCATCACCCCCGGACCTATGACCCCCTTGTTTGGGACCCCAGCTTTTCTCCCTGCTATTAAATGCAATTCGTTCTAAATTTGGAAGGCCTCAGGACATATTGACACGGTATTATGACCCACAACCATCATCTTCCTCTTTTTCCACCTTACAGGGGACCTGCCAGAAATTAATCTTTCCTGGTTGGAATATGCTCAATTATGCAGATTTATACTCTCTCTATTTCCTAGGGGCTTATCCTCGTTGAAACTCACTGACTTTGAATCTTTGCTGGCGCAAGTTAATCCTCCTGCTTATGTAATTTCCTTACTCTATGAGATACTTCTTGAGATTGCAATCAGTGAGATACCGACATTTGTATCCGGTTGGGAGTCTGAATTGGGTATTTCTCTCATGCAGCCTTATTGGCAAAAGATCTTTTTGCAAACACATAAAATGTTCACAGCTTGTGCGGCTCAAGAAAAGAACTTTAAAATTCTATACAGATGGATCCTGTGCCCTCACATAACCCATCTAGCAGAATGGGTATGAAATATATTTTCAGGTAAATGTGAACAAGGCTCCGGATGGATGTATAGATGGATTACACCCAAGAGTTCTCAAAGAACTCAGTTCAGTCATTGCTGTGCCCCTGTTTATAACTGGTACAGTGCCAAGTGACTGGTGCAAGTCAAACGTGGTGCCCATATTCAAAAAGGGAACTAGCTCCTCCACAGGTAATTATAGACCAGTTAGTTTAACTTCTGTTGTGGGAAAAATGTTTGAATGACTCTTAAGGGACTATATACAGGAGTATGTGACTGTAAATAATATTATAAGTGATAACCAAAATGGGTTTACCAAGGTCAGAAGTGGTCAGACTAACCTGACAGAGGGGCGACTGTGGATGTAGTGAGGGGAGCAGATGCCTTAACGTAGGGGCGGCTGTGGATGTAGTGAGGTAAGTAAAAGCCTGGACGGAGGGGCGGTCGGTGAAGTAGTGAGGGAAGCAGAAGCCTGAACAGAGGGGTGGCTGTGGATGTAGTGAGGTGAGTAGAAACCTGGACAGAGGGGCGGCTGTGGATGTAGTAAGGTGATTAGAAACCTGGACAGAGGGGCAGCTGTGGATTATAGTGAGGTGAGTAGAAGCCTGGACAGAGGGGCGGCTGTGGATATAGTGAGGTGATTAGAAACCTGGACAGAGGGAGCGGCTGTGGATCATAGTGAGGTGAGTAGAAGCCTGGACAGAAGGGCGGCTGTGGATGTAGTGAGGTAAGTAGAAGCCTGAATGGAGGGGCAGCTGTGGATCTAGTGAGGGAAGCAGATGCCTGAATGGAGGGGCGGCTGTGGATGTAGTGAGGGAACCAGATGCCTGGACGTAGGGGTGGCTGTGGATGTAGTGAGGTGAGTAGTAGTCTGGACAGAGGGGCGGCTGTGGATGTAGTGAGGTGAGTAGAAGCCTGGACAGAGAGGCGGCTGTGGATGTAGTGAGGTGAGTAGAAGCCTGGACAGAGAGGCGGCTGTGGATGAAGTGAGGTAAGTAAAAGCCTGGACGGAGGGGCGGTCGGGGAAGTAGTGAGGGAAGCAGAAGCCTGAACAGAGGGGTGGCTGTGGATGTAGTGAGGTGAGTAGAAGCCTGGAGAGGGGTGGCTGTGGATGTAGTGAGGTGATTAGAAACCTGGACAGAGGGGCGGCTGTGGATTATAGTGAGGTGAGTAGAAGCCTAGACAGAAGGGCAGCTGTGGATGTAGTGAGGTAAGTAGAAGCCTGAATGGAGGGGCAGCTGTGGATCTAGTGAGGTGAGTAGTAGTCTAGACAGAGGGGCGGCTGTGGATGTAGTGAGGTGAGTAGAAGCCTGGACAGAAGGCGGCTGTGGATGAAGTGAGGCAAGTAAAAGCCTGGACGGAGGGGCGGCTGTGGATTTAGTGAGGTGAGTAGAAGCCTGGACAGAGGGGCGGCTGTGGTTTTAGTGAGGTGAGTAGAAGCCTGGACAGAGGGACGGCTGTAGATGTAGTGTTTCTGGATTTTGCAAAGACTTTTGATACTATCCCTCATAGACGTTTAATAGGTAAAGTAAGGTCTATAGACTTGGAAAGTATAGTTTGTAATTGGATTGAAAACTGGCTGAAGGACGATGTCCAGAGAGTTGTGGTCAATGCTTCCTATTCAGAATGGTCCCGGTTATAAGTGGTGACCCCAAGGTTCAGTGCTGGGGCCTCTATTATTTAATTTATTAATGATATCGAGGACGGGATTAATAGCACTGTTTGTATTTTTGCAGATGACACTAAGCTGTGTAGTACTGTGCAGTCTATGGAAGATGTCCATAAACTACAAGCCGACTTGAACACTCAGTGATTGGGCATCAACTTGGCAAATGAGGTTTCAATGTGGATAAAGTTCTGCATCTTGGGAGTAATAATCCCTGTGCATCATATGTCCTAGGGGATGTATCACTGGAGAGTCACTTACAGAGTGCGTTACAGGAGTGGACTTTTTAGAGCGAATGGAGATCTTGGTGGCGGTGGGCAGGAAAACCTCAGAGGCAGTCCTCTACGTACAGGTTCTCTGGGCTTCAAAACTGGCCCCAACTTTGCTCAGTGGCTGGGCAGGAGCCATTCTGGATGATTATGGAAGTTTTTTCTATCCTTCGGTGATTTTCACGATTCATGGTTTACCCCTCGTCTGTTTTTATGGGGGTTTTTTTTCTCCGTCCCATTCCTCTGCTTCCTCTTTCTTTCATCTACTGTTCTTTCACTCATGCTCTTATACACTCTTATTCAGACAAAATATTCATGGTCTTTGGACTACACTTTATTACATTATTGGCAATGATTATGCCTTATGTTTGCATGTTCAGATATCATTTCTCATATTTGCCTCAGTTTAATCACTTTCATGTTATTTTATTCTTTTCTGTATTCTTTATATTTTCTCAATAAAAAAATCTAAATTGTTAAAAAAAAATAAAAAGTATACCGAAGAATGTATACCAACACCTAAGAGCAGTCAGAGAGGGAAACTGGTGCAGATGCCCCGAGCACATCGCCAACTAGCTTAGCTTCACCCACCAGGGGTATGGAGCATCAGAACATACTCTAACAAGGGAGGGTATTAAGGGTTGGGTTAAAAGGAATAAAAGTAATGATGATTTGGATATGAATTTGTATGGAAAATATTGTTTGACTCTTAATAAAAATAAACGAAATAAAATATCTTGAAAACTGCTGAGGAGCTTTAAAAAATAAACAGAATTGCAAAAATAGGTTCCATCAGGATGGTGAAAACTGGCTGCGTCTGGAAGAGGTTAACCCTTTCAGCTATGGGAGAGATTCAGTATCTGCATTTATCATTTTTTCAATTGCAGCCTTCCCAGAGCCATAACTTTTTATTTATCTGCATACATAGCCATATGCAGGCTGTTTTTTTTTTTATGTTGGGAGAAGTTGTACTTTTAATGGCACATTCTACTGTTGCAATCACCACACCTGGCCCTGTAAATCAAAGTGGAGAAGGTGCAGCAGTTGCAGAGAAAGCTGAGCCTCTTTATGTCAAAGGATCCGCAAAAAATGTAGGTGGCACGCAGAGATATGTGGCTGTGAAAATTAGGACCCTGCCCTCAGAGACATTTGCTGCATGTTTAAAATAATTTGAAGACTGCCCATGCAGAGGCAGTGTTTGCTAGGTCACAGCGGTACCTCACTCACGCATGTAGAAGAGCACCCAGAGCTTCGGGATGCATGTAGAAACCTCGACCATAACTGTGTTCACAAGGACCGGTTGTGGGTGGAGGAGGCACGAGAGATGATGCCCACAGAATGGGAGTCTGGAGACAAGAACCAGCCTTGCAAACTTGGTAAGGGCTTACTATATATGAAAACCCCCTATTCCATCCTAAAGTGCTTTTTCCCCCTATTGCACAATACTATCTGAACTAAATAGCGCAGTCGAATTTCGATTAATAAATTATTATTGCATCATCTATTAAAAGGAGGTTTGTGAGTGCACTATGATATTAACCCCCAGTATGTGAACACCCTTTGTTCAAGCTTTTAACTACGGCATCGTAATGTAGTTTTGCAAACTACTGCAGCAAAAAGTATGTGATATCTCTACTGCACCATAATAATAATAATAACATTTATTTATATAGCGCCACCATTTTTACAAATTCATAGGGTTCATGTACAAAGCAAAAGTAACTGGCTAATATACAACTGAAACACTGGGAGTCAGGGCCCTGCTCGCAAGAGCTTACAATCTATGAGGAATTGGGGGTGACACATAAGGTAGTTGATTGTGATAAGTAGGATTCGAGCCATTATAGAACTGACAGGAGCGGTGCCGGACGATCTGCTTCGGGACTACTAGAGGATCGAGTTTAGGCCAGAGGAGTTGGTGAGGGAGAGGTATAGTCGGGGGAAAAGTCATTTTAGGAGGCTTGATAAGGCTACTTCCATACTACCATTGTTAGAATCCGGCAGGCAGTTCCGTTGCCAGAACTGCCTTCGAGATCCGGCAAATCGTATGCAAATTGTACAGTGGCTATAAAAGACAACTGAAGGTCACAGACGCTGCCTCAGAAGATAGAAAATATGATGCCGGACCACATTCAGTTCGGATTTTAGGCTCTAATCCATGTTTCCCTCTGGAGGAGACGTCTTCGAGTCAGATGGCGCCATCGCTATTGGGTTCATCCGATCACTTCTGCCTAAATGAGAAGGGGTGCATTTGTTTCTTTTTCCAGAACTGCGGAACTATCCTGACAAGTTTTTTAACTACCTACAGATGAGCCTCTCCAGTTCCGACGATCTGCTACAAAGGGTCTTTCATCGCAGCGAAAGACAGGACACCATTTTCCGTCAAAGTATTTCACCTGCAGAACGGTTAATGCTTACCATAAGGTAGTTATTCATTTTTTCACATTTTTATATTTTGCTAGTAACTGTTATTTTTGTATACTTTTTTAAGGTAGATTTTCCGGGTTCAAAGCTGAACTCAGACATATTTCCCTAGCCCATGGCACGAAAATTTTCTTTGAATTTGATACTGTACTCTACCTAGTGCAGCTCTTGGTTGCGGAGGCCTAGGGCTTTGGAGGCTCTGCATTAGTATTGCTCACTGTGATTTCACCGGCTCCTATGGTCCGGCTTTACCCCTATCTCGACCATTAGAGATGTTGACTTTACTGTGAGATACGCTAGCCAGAAGCATACGCCTATCTTGTCCATGGAGAGCCCGTTCCATCACTGGATTTCCAAAAAATGTCCTTTTCCCTGTGAGAATAACCACAGAACAAAGGAAAGCATTTGGTGGAATGGCCAATTTAAGGTCCCGAACAAGGCCAACCAAATTATATAGCTTATATTGGGGTTTTTTTGCTCATTTTTATTTGCACTCTTTTTTTATTTTCTTCTGTTAGATTTCTGGCAACAGGAGAGTTTGACATCCCTCCATTATCAGTTTCGTCTAGGAATATCCGCAGTTTCCTTGATTGTTAAAGATACGTGCCGTGCTTTGTGGGAGCAGTTGCATGCAGAGTTTATACCTTATCCAAGTAGGCAACAGTGTATCAGAAAAATTTTGGGAGGTGTGCCAGTTTCCTAACTGTCTTGGGTCAGTAGACAGGAAACATATAGTTATACGTATTATCAAGCCCCAAGGCACTGGTTCTGAGTACTTTAATTACAAAAAATATTTTTCGATTATATGAATGGCCATCGCTGATGCCCAGTACCGATTTGTGGCAATCAATGTTGGGGCTTATGGCCGAACCAATAATTCAATGATCTTCAGAAATTCTGACATGGGGTGAAGGGTATACAATAGACCAGGCATGCTCAACCTGCGGCCCTCCAGCTGTTGCGAAACTACAACTCCCATCATTCCCTGACAGCCTACAGCTATCATCTTACAGAATGGCATTGTGGGAGTTGTAGTTTACAACAGCTGGAGGGCCGCAGGTTGAGCATGCCTGCAATAGACAATTTGATTTTCCACCTCCTCAACCTCTACCAGGTACTGATGCTCCCCCTATACCCTTCGTGTTGGTTGGTGAGATGTGTGGCAATCTAATTAAACCTTATTGCGGCCGCGGATTAAACCGGAGCAAACCCATATTTAAAGTGGTTTTCCCATCTCAGGCAATGGGGGCATATCTCCAACAGGCCTCACAATCTAAGGACCCTATCAGTCTGTCTTTGGAGTGTGGGGGAAAACCGGAGGAAACCCACGAAAACACGGGGAGAACATACAAACTCCATGCAGACATTGTTCTTGGTCAGATTTGAACCCATGAACTGAGCGGTGCAAGGCACCTGTGCTAACCACTGAGCCACCGTGCTGCAGCCCAGTGCTATCCACTGAGCCACCGCCAACCACTGAGCCACCATGCTGCCCATACATATCTAGTAAATGACCCCATAGACACATATCTTTGTTGCATGACTCAGTGGCGGTATTTATCAAAGCTTACATTAATATCAAGCCATATTGCGTCATAATTTGACTAAATGTGACAATTTTCAAAAATGATGTGAAAAGTAGATGGGTCCGGATTTACTACAACTTATGCCAGAAACTAGTGTAAGTTTTAGCTCATGTGTGCCAGCTCCGGGCTGGAGTAGACACGGTGCACAGCAGGGCAGAGATGCACCTAAATTATCAAAAGACATCTGCCTCCTACTACTACTACAGTAATATTATTTCTCATGTGTTACTGCAGATAATACTCCAGAATCATGGTGGCAGACTGCTGTACTTTGGGAAAACATTGGATATGTCACTGTGATTTATCAAAGGTTTTGATCGGTGGAGATCAGAGTGCAACTGCTAGAACAAGGAGAGAGAAGCGCTCACATCATGCACTTTCTGTCCTCGCTGCACAAGATGGAAACATGAAGGGCCCATAGACGTTCTATTGAATCTATCTTGCTTCAGTCTCCTGCAGGAGGTGCTGTGAGCGATTCTCAATGTAGTGATCATCAGGGGCCTCGTCATTTAGACTGACACCGATCAACACTTTTGATATTTCACTATTCCCAAAGTATAGATATACTTTAACAGAAAAGAACTAAAATCATGAAAAGTTCCATGTATCAATCATGGATATAAACTTCTCCAAAACGAATCTCCCAACAAAATACAAATGAAGCGTAATTGTTATGGGACAGACATAATGAAGACATTCACAGAAGCGAGTAATCCCTGTGGTGCTAGTCACTAATAATCCCTTGGTGGAAATCCCGCGTCTCTTAACCATTACAAATACGAGCTGCTGAGCCAAGACTCAGAGCCGAGACTCGCTATCACAGACATTCTCTAATGTCGACCAATTATTTTTCTAAACAATTTGAAAGTTGACTGGACTCATTTTAACTTCACAATAAATTATTATTCTGCTTTTGTAGGTAATTATCTATACAAAAGGAGTAAATCATGATATAAAATATTAATGATATTTGTATTTTTACAGTGTAACGGAGTAAATTTACTGAAGTCCTGTCTTATGAACATAAAAACAAGCCTGGGACAGAACAGTAAAATAAATCAATAATCTGATTAACTTCTATTAACCAGATTATAACAGTCGTTATGTAAGTATAATAATATCTATGCAAAAAAAAAAAATTCTATGTTTAAAAAAAAAAGATAAAATAAAGTTTGTCACAGCTTATCTGAGACCTTGGTCTCCAACCCTCTGCCCCCCCCCCCTCCCTTGAAGGAAATTCAAAAATGATTTATGTCCAAATCACCTTTGATTTGGATGCTTTGATACAAATATAGATGGTTTGATGATGTAATAATACGTTATCTGTGCAATGGCTGCTAAAATTTGTGTAGAAAACACATCTGATATTTTCAATTTACACCGATCTGACATTAATACCACTGACAGGTGAAGTGAATAACACTGGTATCCTCTCGTCATGGCTCCTGTCAGGGGTGGGATATAAGTGACCAGACAGTTCTTGAACTTGATAAGTTGGAAACAAGAAAAACTGTCAGGTAAGGATCTGAGCAATGCTGACAAGGGCAAAATTATGATGACTTGGTGAGAACATGTCCAGGGTGGCCGGTCCTGTGGGGTGTTACCTGTACACAGTGATAAGGACCTACTAAAAGCACCCCAAGGAAGAAGAGGCGGTGACCCAGATGCAGTGTCAAGGCATCAAAGGCTCATCGATGTGTGCAGGTTGGAGGCTAGCCCATCTGGTCCCAGAGAAAAGCTACTGTAGCATATATTTGCCAGATATATACAGTAACAGTACTGCGCAGGAAGGAGTGGAAAATGAACAAAATTCAATGTGAATGAACAAAAGAGAAATCGAAATCCTATCACTATTTGTGTCCCCACCCTTTACCTTCTCCTAGGCACGCTTGCAAATTGTTTCTAAAGCAGGGGGGTTGTTCCTGATATCTTGCAGAACTAAGCCCAGATCTGCTATGGATGTAGGCTTGCTCCAATCCCAGAGAGACTGGACGATGTTGAGATGTCTTTATCCTGAAGATAGTTCTTAAAGGGGTTTTCCCGAGATATTTTTATTTATGACCTATCCTCAGGATAGGTCATCAATATCAGATCAGCGGGGTTCGACACCGCCGGTGATCAGCTGGATGAAGAGAAGGCAGCGTGCCATGCCAGCACAGCCTACCATTCATTCCTTACCTGCTCGCCGTCAACATTGCAGCAGTGAGCAGATGTCACTTCAATGGGACGGCTCCTTCCTATACAAGTGCATGCTACAGAGCTCTCCAATTGAAGCTTCTTGTAATTACACTGCTCACTGTTGAGATGTCAACGACGATCAGGTAAACAACGAAGGGAAGGCTGCATTGGCATGACCCACGGCCTTCTATTTAACCAGTTGGTCGGCGGGGGTGCCGTGTGTCGGACCCTCGCTGATCTGATACTGATGACCTATCCTGAGGATAAGTCATTAATATACATAACTTGGAAAACCCTTTAATGACATTGACCGGGTGTTTCGGGCCACTTCTATTTTTGAAAGCATTCTCACTTTGCAGAATTTTTCCAAACCTTTGTACAGTACTGTATATACGTATACGCCTTCACTAATATGAATATCTACTCCACACTGATGAGGGGCAACACCCCGAAACAGCTGTCTGTGGATGGATAACTGGCTTAGGTTTTCCCCGTCACATCCTTAAAGCCTGTAAAAAGCGGGATCTTGACATAGGGCCACTCAATATGGTGGATTTGGTGATCTCTGTAATGGAGACACCCCTTGCTCGGTTTTCCTTCCTTTGAGGGATTTCTGGCTTTCATTGTGTTGTAGACCCATAACTGGGGCTCCACATTTATTTTGCATATTCCTGTTTCGCAGGGAGCTTTGCACTTGGATTGCTGTGTTGAGACTCTTAACTGAGGCTCCGCGGTGTTTTCTGTAGCCGGTCTCCCTGAGATCAGCTATTATTTTGTTTGACTGAAATGAATATGAACAGTTTGAAATGAATCTAACATGAGCGTTCTGTTTTGTTTCTGCTGCCTAGGACTTGTCCATTATGTGTTCACAGGTTTCTATTTTGGAGGTTGTTATTCAGTGTCTATTAATATATAACAAAATAGACACAATATTCGGACACGGTTTTCTGCAGCTCAGTAAGCTTCGCTGTTTAGACTGGTGCAGAGTCAGCAGAGGTATCTTATTATTAGCAGATTTACAGCTCTATTGCACTGCTGGAGACCTAGAGAAACTATGATCTAATCACTTTGGTCTTCAGCTATGATTATGCTGTTTTCGAGTTTCACCTGCAGGATGAAGGAATATTTGACAAACTGCACAGCCCAGAGCGAATTTCGCCTCTCGGTTTTCTCTCTCCCTGATGCTTTCCAGCCAGTGCTTTTCAGTGGGACAGTAGTAATCTTTTTATTGACTGTGTTGGGGAACCTGATCATTACTGGTCTGGTGTACCGCACCCCTGAGCTGCACACACCTATGTACTACTTCCTGTGTAACCTCTCAGTTGAGGACATTATTTACGTTTCTTCTACTCTACCAAAGCTTTTAGCCATTACAATAACCGCCGACACCAGAATAATGTTCCCTGAATGCATTGCACAAATGTTCCTCTTTACGTTTTGTGTTGGGACGAATTTCTACTTTAAGCTCCATGGCGTATGACCGCTACGTGGCCATCTGTGTCCCTTTGCGTTATACTGATCATCATGAACGAGGATATGTGTATTGGATTATTCTCATTGCCCTGGCTCCTAGGATTTCTGAATGCACTGATTCATGCTGTGTTGGTCTCACATTTATCCTTCTGCCATTCCCACAACATTAATCATTTCTTCTGTGACCTGAAGACCATGCTAGCGCTCTCCAGCGATGACATTACCACCATCGAGATGCTGGTGGCTGTTGAATGTGTATTTTTGGGAGTAATGCCTTTCGTCATGATATTAATGTCTTATACCTGTATAATCACTACAATTCTAATGATACGTAGTTCAACTGGGAGAGCCAAGGCGTTCTCCAGCTGCTCGTCCCATCTCACCATAGTGGTGTTATTTTATGGTGTGTCACTCAGTTCCTATATGATCCCAGAGTCACTGCATTCCCAGGAACAAGATAAGGTGCTGTCCCTTATTTACACCGCTCTGGTCCCAATGGTAAACCCTCTAGTTTACAGTTTGAGAAACAAGCAGGTCCTGGGAGCTATAGACGCCATAGTGAAAAGGTGCTTAAAATGTCTCTCATCTTGATGAACCTCTGGACGCATCCAAATAGTGCTGATATATTCTCACCTGTCAAAGAGACACCTATGAAGTGACGTCTGGAGAGATCCAGAAACTGGGAACTTCCTGGAGACCTCAAAAGGACTGAAAAGGGTGAAATCCACAGCAATCTCTTCAAACATAGCTTGACAAGTTACATATTGTAAATCGGCACCGCGGGTCGTTATGTGCGGCTTTCACGGTGGGCACAGAGTCTGGAGGGGATTGTTTATAAATCTCACCCAATTCGCTGCCTGTATAAGGGCTCACGCACACGACCATATGTGTTTTGTGGTCCGCAAAAAACTGATCCGCAAGATATATGGATGACATCCATGTGCATTATGTATTTTGCGGAACGGAACAGCTGGCCCCTAATGTTCTATTCCTTTGCGGAATGGACATACGGAAACGGAATATACACAGAGTAACCCATTGAAATGAATGGTTCCGCATACAGTGCACAAAATAAACTGGAATGGACACGGAATGAAAATACGTTTGTGTACATAAGCCCTAAAACAGATTAAAGGAAACACAAGTCACTCTGCAGAAGACTTGCAGCATATACGCTAGGTGTGGCTTAAAGTACATTTGATGCAATGCTTTACACAATTTCTGTACTTCCATTGTTTAAGTACATGTTTATTATGTAATGATACCAATGCAGAGAAACAGAAAATGAATATGTGTTTGTTGATTCATTTTGGAATAACTATACTTGATATTGAATCAAATTACACCCATTTCTACTTATGTTGAACTGATAAAATTTAATAAAAATTACATTTAAATGGAGGGGCACACAGTCGGGTCCAAATGAGCAGAGCCGCAAATAGATTGATAGAAAAAACCCCTAGTTTAATATAATAGCACATAAAATATCACATAAAAATATCACAAATAAATGATATAATAATGTCCAATAAATCCTTTGCAATATAAAAATCCTATTTAGGAGCTGTCCCCTTTATGGAAACTGCAGCCAATAGATACAAATGTGACGTTGGTATTAAGGTGCGTCTCCTCATGCATTGATAAATAGGTTATCCTTGTACAGTAGGTGTTGGTAAATTCGTCTGTCCCATTCAATAAATGGTATGTCCCATTGAGCTGGTGTTATAGTTCTGGTGGTATAGTTCTTTGTGTTAAATTACACCATATAGGTACAGCGAATGTCACGGTATAAATTAGTACATTAGTACATTACCACTCCGTAGTGCAAACGCCGGCCGATTCCACCTTCTTTGCAATCGCCCTTCCAGGACCTGCAGCGGCGTCCCACGTGGTCCCCTACGTCACACACGTGGCGTCCCACGTGATGCGGGCTTTATTCTCTGATTGGTCCGGCTTGTACCCTTAAGTATTTACACTTTTGGATGCTTCGCTTAGACGTCTCTCTGGCCGCAATATGTATCCTGGGTAATCGCTCTCACTATTGCTGAACCCAGACGCGTTTCGGGACGCAACTTGTCCCTTCCTCAGTGGCAGCAATTATATTTTTATATTGCAAAGGATTTATTGGACATTATTATATCATTTATTTGTGATATTTTTATGTGATATTTTATGTGCTATTATATTAAACTAGGGTTTTTTCTATCAATCTATTTGCGGCTCTGCTCATTTGGACCCGACTGTGTGCCCCTCCATTTTGGATATACATATTGCTTATTACTAGTTTGCTGGGTAAACCCGAGGTGAGCACCTAATTCCATCTGTTGAACAGGGAGTGCGTAACACTGTTTTTCCGTTTCACTGTACATTTAAATGGAAACTCCAGAACACTGGGGTACCTAGGGCCCACCAGTAAAATTTATTTTGGGGCCTACTGTACGGATACATTCAAATATAATAAATAATCTAACAAGTTTTTATATGAACATTGGCTGATGGAGGTGCTGTACATTGAATATATGTATGTAGTGCAGTAAGTCTAATGTGTTATGTGCCACTTGTGCAGGGGGAGGGAGACTAGGGGCCCACCTTGCCCCTGCACCCCTGTGGGCCCACATGTATATTGGGCAGCAGCCTGGAAATCAGGAGAAAAGTATATAGAGATAGGACTCTGGCAGTAGCCATGACAGCGAGGGTCTAAACCTGTATTCTTCGCACCAATGGCTGCATTAAGAGAACTGCAAATGGTGTAAAACAAGGTTTATGTGACTTCTCTTATTGCTACAATAATGCTGGCCATATAGCTAAGATGGAACTTGCCAAACCACAACTTTAATTGCCCATGTATGGCTTGATTGGCCAATTGTGGCAAATCATTCGTCACTTTGCGCAAGGTCATACTGTTGAAGGCAATGGGAGCAGTGCTGCACAATGGATGGAGCTGTGCTAGGGCTGATCTGTGTGTGTGCGAGGATAGGCCACTAATATAAAAATGACGTAATAGTACATCATGGAAAACAACTGAAAGGTGGCATGAAGCAGGATGTGCTCAAACCCAAGATGCAGTTGTGCATCTATATACAGGGGAGCAGATCCTGCACTCGTAGCCCGTTGCTAATGGCGATCCCCAGCAAAAATACATAGGGTGGAGGATGCCCGCAGCGGACCACAAGTACCACAATAGACATCCTACACAAAATGCAATAGTGTGGATGTGATAAATAATATAACAATATAGCAATAACAAATGACAAGACACATGCACACTGCGGTCTTACTAAGCCCTCAAACTGATGTTAAAATTGAGAGATCAGTCAACATGTCCTGCAGTGGAGGACATGTCTAAGCCCGAGCACCACGCCAAGGTCTCTCAAGTAGCTTGGGACCTAACACTCACCTACTTGTGCCGTATGGGCAATACCAGGGGCCAGTGGGCATTACAGGAACGTATAGGCCGACTCGCAGCAGACTCCCCAATTAACTCCAGCATGTAGCCATGCCTGCAATGGGGAGAGAGAGCTGAGCCCCACCCGAGACTGGCTGATATGGCCCAGGCCTCACAGGTGCACCTAAATGTAGCCTGTGGATGGAAAACAGGCTACATTTACATAGGAGTTTATACACCTCCAAACAATTATATATACAAACCAACTGAAAGGTGGCATGAAGCAGGATGTGTTCAACCCAAAAATGCAGTTGTGCATCTATATACAGGGGAGCAGATCCTGCACTGGTGGCCCGTTGCTAATGGCGATCCCCTGCAAAAATGCATACGGTGCATTGCTATTGCTATAATAGTACATCATGGCGGCAAGTGACTTGCCGCATTTTTACGTACTATTACGTCATGGTGATGGGGGGGGGGGCATCGGAGCAGTAAAAAAAAGGGTTTTTAATTTAAAAAAAATTAAGTTTCAAGTGAAAAAAGAAAAATAAGCCCCTTTCCCCGATCTTATAATAAAAAATAGAAACAAAAAAGAAAACACACACATATTAAGTATCGGCGCATCTGTAACAAATGGCTCTATAAATATATCATATGATCCACCTCGTTCGATAAACACCGTAAAAATAAAAAATAACTGTGTAAAAAAAGCCATGTTTGTCACCTTACATCACAAAAAGTGCAACACCAAGCAATCAAAAAGACGTATGCCCCCCAAAATGGTACCAATAAAACGGTCACGTCATCCTGCAAAAAATAAGCCCCTACATAAAACAATCACCCAAAAAATAAAAAAAACTATAGCTCTCAGAATATGGAGACACTAAAACATTCTTTTTTTTTGTTTTTAAAAATGCTATTATTGTGTTAAAGTGAAATAAATAGAAAAAAAATAGAAATATTTGGTATCGCCGCATCTGTAACAACCAGCTCTATAAAAATATCATATGATCTAACCCATCAGATGAACACCATAAAAAATAAAATAAAAACAGTGCCAAAAAGCCTTTTTTTCCTCACCTAACATCACATAAAGTGCAACACAAAGCGATCAAAAAGGCGTATACCCCCTAAAATAGTTCCAATCAAACAGTCATCTCATTCCGCAAAAAATTACACCCTACCTAGGACAGTCGGCCAAAAAATTAAAAGCTATGGCTCTCAGACTATGGAGACACTAAAACATAATTTTTTTGGTTTAAAAAATGCTATTATTGTGTAAATATTGTGTAAATAATTAAGAAAAAGTATACATATTATGTATTGCCACATCCGTAACGATCTGCTCTATAAAAATATCACATGACCTAACCCCTCAGGTGAACGCTGGAAAAAGAGATAAATACAAACTTTGCTAAAACAACCAATTTTTTGGTCACCTTGTACCCATAAAGTGTAATAATGAATGATCAAAAAATCATATGTACCCAAAAATCATACCAATAAAAACGTCAACTCTTCCTGCAAAAAAACGAGCCCCTGAACGTCGGCAGAAAAATATAAAAAATATGGCATTCAGAAAATGGATGCAATAAGAATAACAGCAGCCTTAAGTATCGATGCTTGGGTACATTTATTGATGTTAATTCACATGCGACAATATTTTTATAACGTTTCGGCATACAATTGCCTTCGTCAGATACTACAGAAAACTTGGTGCTTTAAACTAAAAGTTGAAGGCATAGTTGAAAGATAATAATGACCAATGATCGTACAAATTCATACACAATCAAGATAATTATGGCAAATGCATCATACTTTGCAAAAAATATAAAAAAAAAATAATAATATACATAATAAAAGTAAAGCTAACCAGGGTATCGTTTACTGCGCAATATGTAAGACCAAGGAGTCCAGACAAGCAGAGAGGTCATACACTGTCAGAGCAAACCGATGGAGTGTACTAAATCTTATCTGTTAACCATATATTAAGGAATGTATTAGTGGCAGTTTAAACATATTACTAGGGTTATGGTGTAACTTACCTATGCCGCAGGGAGAAAGGAGAAACAATGTAGACAGACACTAAATAGGGTATGCATGCACTCTGGATGCTTGTCAGAAGTGGCGTCTGAAAGGGTGGAAAATCTGCTGGCTTTTGTAGGTATGTGTATCGAGTTTGTGGCGCCATTTTCGCCAGTTTTAGGGGAGGAGATATGCAGACCGGAGCGCACCCGTGCCGGAAGTGGATGCGCTCCAGCTTGGAACGCATCTGGCGCATGTGCACCAGCGTCGAGCGCTCATCAACCGGAAGTGACGCGCTCCATCCACCGCCGCGTCAGAGAGACACGGAACAGTAGGCAGAGTACCTCACCCGGAAGTAGATGCGTTCCAGCGTGGAACGCACCGCGTCCAGTGCTAGGAGGGAAGTCCTGATAGTGGCTAGAAAGTGACAGCTGGACTAAGGTATACAGTAAGAATCCGGGACTGCTGCATTAGGTCAGAAAGCCTGTGATGGAGAAACTGAGGTCACAGTCCAGGACTGGGAGCAGCCGTATCACAGGAGGACCACGGGGAACACTGCGTCATTTACCGCACAACGTACCGTGTCTTTACATCACGAGTCCCAAAATTCTCCTGCAGAAATTTCTGTGAAATCTTTTAGAATTTTTTCACTATTTGTCACAATCGTATCGCCGACTGTTGTATTAAACAGATTTCACAGCAACAGAAAAAAAAATTTAGAAAACGCCTCAGACATTGTACAAACAGTAAAGAATCAGGTCACCGATCCCTGAGGATGGTGTGCGATCAGGGAGGGGTTCAGCTGCACATTTATGTCACAAATAAATAAGAATTCAATTACTATATATAAAATAGGATAATTCCACGATATTTACTAAAATATCACCCTAGCAGCCTAGAAGTCACACCTCACTGTCGCACTACAAGCTCCAGCATGGCACAGAATGTAGATCCCGCATTATTTACCTCAGCGCAGACTGCACACACTATTCTTCCCCTCACAGGAGTAGAAATGAGGGATGCGCGCCAATAATCCCTATTGGTCATCCCGTGTCATGTGATCATCGCTCGCGCCGATCCACTAGCTGTAGTGTCCTTTCCCGCGGCTTTTCCTTTAGATTGCACTGCCTCCCGGGACTACAGCTCCCATGACCGTGACCGCCAGCGCGAGGCGCCTTCTATCTGACATATTGGAAGCGGCCGTGTGCGGGTTGGCGCGGAGCTCCGCGTGAGGGCAGCTCTCTCCTATCTGCAGGGTAACCCACCACCAGACGGGTTGTTTCCTGTCCTGGCTGTGGGCTCTTGTATGGTGGGGCCCGCCCGCAGGCTGCTCACAGGTTTTCAGGGTTTAGTCTGAGGCAGGGACATGGCAGCATAGAGATGTGGTCCTGGTGTGACACACAGGTCGCAGGAAAATCAGGCTTGCCTGTTGAGGTCCAGGTGTTAGGCGGCCATCTTTACCTGCACGGTTAAAGTCGCAGTAGCCTGTGTTTGGTGGCGTCTGTGCCCGCAGATTGTGGCCATGGAGTGGTGGCCTCGGTGCCCAATAGGTATGGCGGGCAGACTGAACTTATTTTCACAAGAAAACCTGGGTTTCTGAAGATTGATAGGTAAGACGTTCCGGTTTCTATATTAACGCAGTGCTGAAGAGCGATGTGTAAAACGTTCCGGTTTCTATAACAAGGCGCAGAAACAGTCTGGTTTTTATATTGGGCATTGTATTTTCCAAATAACTGGTGCCATCTGATGTACGGAATATTAGAGGTAATGAGGTCAAGCTTGGCAGATTTTAAATGTGGAGCACGGCACGCTGCGCATGTTTGGAGGAACGCTTGTTAGCCATAATCTGGAGGTGTAAAGGTGCCACCAAAAATGTGTGTTCTTTGGGTATATAGGATAGTTGACCTGGACACGTCACTCGTAATTTGCTGGCAGCAGAAGCCATTTACACACCACAAGCTGCTGCCGGCAAGTTACGCGTTACGTGTCCAGGTCAACTATCCTATATACCCAAAGAACACACCCCTATTACACAAACAGTGATTCTGCATGGGAACGAGCGTGGCATTAGTGATTACTGCTCCCATACTGTGGAGGAGAACGCTTCATGTAAAAGCAGCAGTCTCCTCCACTGATGAGCAGGCGATTGCCAGGAAGGAACGCTTCTTTATGAGGACATTAGTGATCGCTGCTCCCTATACTGTGGAGGAGATCGCTGTATGTAAATATGTCTCCTCCACTGACGAGCAGGTGATTGTCAGGAAGGAACGCTTCTGTATGGGGACGAGTGATGGCATTAGTGATCACTGCTCCCTGTACTGTGGAGGAGATTGCTGCATGTCAGGAAGGAACACTTCCTTACCACCAATTGTCTCCTCCATTGAGCAGTTTAAAGGGGTTATTGGTGAAATGCTAATGACCTATCCTCAGCGTGCTCTTCGGACCTCTGGGGAGTACAGCCGGCTCCCAGCAGCTTTCAAAGCACAGCACTGTTCATACCGCCGAGCTGCAACTAGGTCACATGACTGATGTACTGTGACGTCACATGACCTAGGAAGAGGCCGCGGTGCTGGGTGCCCGAACTCTTCTTACAGTGACGGTCCCAGGTGTCAGCCCCCCCGCTGGTCAGATATTGATGATGGGTCCTCAATATATTTTACCGCGAAACCCCTTTAACATGCTAAAATGTTCTAACAATTTTTATTTTTAAAGGTCAAAGTCTGCAGTACTTCTCCATTCTCATCTTCTGTCAGAAGACTCCCAGCCTTCAGAATGGCCAATCTGACTCATTGTGCATTGGTATGACGGCATAAGTTAGTAAATGTTTTCAGGATTTTTGGAAAGCTGGGTGGGGGTCCTTGTTGTGGTTGTGACCCTATTGGATGTCACTCAGCTTTCCCAGAGATAAGTGTATGTAGGTAACCTCTGCTAATCTAGTCGCTTACTCCATGTCTGTGGTCTTTTCGAAGACTGGAGTCATGTCGAAGTGCATTAAAAACTCTCCAAGGACACAACACGTAAGGATCTGTTGTCCCGCAGGATCAGAATGTACGACCTGCAGAGGATCAAGCACTGGCTGCTGCTGATAGGGCAGAATTTTGGAAACCTCGATGCATTTGCTAATCGCATTCTGCGGGCCAGAAAAAGGTTTTGCATTTGTTCTGACCATTTCACGCCTGTTATATTCTCCTTCATGATGAGGCCTTGCTATCCACTTTTCCCAAGATTATAGATCATTCGGATTTATGCATTGAAGATTAACAGCAGCCAGTCACAAAAGCGAGTGCAGCAATATTTCAGAATGGATTCCTGGGCTTACAAACCATCTACGATACACTATGTGCCGAGGTCAGAAGGTGCCCGTTCATGGGAAATGGCTGTCGTATCTTTACCATATAACAGGGCAGCATACCTGGGCCAACCTCAAACAATGTAATGCTTGTGCTCATCCTCCACTAACAGCAGAAGAAATGGTCAGGTTCATTGGTTATGTCCTAAAGACCCAGCCTACCAACAAGTGTAGGAGATGACAAGATGCTCCTCGAGGACTTGTCGTATTACGGTACTTTGTCCCAGACGGCAGCTGGACCTTTTCCACAGCCTGTTATTGAAATACGTTCCAGAGACGACATCCTTCCAGTTGGACGTTTTGGAGGCTCTGACTAAACTGGCTGCTCTGGCTCATAATTATAACGTTCAGACAGAACAATTGGCTGTTCCTTGTCGCCTTCACAGGAGACGCAACAAGCGACATAACAAGATGGCTCCAAAAAGCAGAAAACATTGGGTTACCAGATACTTATATGGAACTAGTGCATCGGCTCATGTTTTTGCTATGATTCCAGACGTGATCAGATTTGCTAACAGGAAGATTTTCCGTAGCTGGAGATCAGAACAGATGTCCTTATGTCTGACATAGAATTTCAGCAGAAAGGAGTCTGTATAGCGACTGGAAGCATTTTTACTGCTCTCCTTTGTAGGGCTGGATATACATTTGGTGCTACCTTAAAAAAAAAAAAAAAACTGTGGTTTAATTATTTGTTATTGGCTTTTATAAAACCAGTAATGTGTTGTGTAACCTGGAGCACCTCTGTCATGGTAGTCTGTGCGCCTTGTTGGGTGCACCCCTATAATGTTAGTCTGGGTGCCTATCCTGGGGCACCCCTTATAATGGTTTGAGTGCCCAGTCTGGAGCACCCTCGTCATGACTTTGTCATTGATGTTATGACTGGATCTAAAGGTGTATTCCAACAAATCCTGAAATCCTGTTGCTCCTCATGTCCTTTGAGGGAGATTTTGAATGGAGCAGTGGCTGAGCCTGCGTGGTGCATCTCCATGCAAAGTCCATGGGACAAGTGAGTACTATGCCCGCAAACACATGACAAATCAGGATTCGCGTCGCCACCGATCCCTTGGTTGAACTTAACGGTCTTATGTCTCTTTTCAACCATATTAACTATGTAACTATTAACTATAGGATTCAAGCATGGGGGTTAAGAGAAAACTGAAAATGAGGTAAATTTGAAAAAAGAAAAAAAAGTGATTGATGAAAATACACTTTAGAGTGAAAAGTAGTTTATGGCACATCCCGGTTACGAATAAGGACTAGCAAGTCCGAAACATGTCAACCTAGCGGTGGATGGAGATGTTGTCCACGTCTGTGAA
Organism: Bufotes viridis; assembly: GCA_033119425.1. NCBI lineage: Eukaryota > Metazoa > Chordata > Amphibia > Anura > Bufonidae > Bufotes > Bufotes viridis. Next base: position 6,051,947 of record CM065596.1, read on the forward strand.
TTGTGGCGAATAAAGTGAACGCCACGTTTTTTACCCAAAATGCTGGAACCTTTGTTTTCTTCATATGGCAGAACCCCTTTAATGCCAGCAGATCTCTAGTGTTGACAAATTTTTGGATATATTTTTTTTTTCAAGTTTACCTAATTTGCAGTTTTCTCTTATCCCGCATGCTTGCATCCTACATCCTGGTTTGTCATGTGTCTGCTGTCCCATCATGCCATAGGGCAGCGAGATGTGTCCTGACATCAGCAGGGTATGTCACACTAACAATGCCCCCCACTGATCACATAAGCATGTATCCATGTTCCCCTGTTTCTATGGAGTGGTGGCCATACATGACCTCTTCCTCTCCATTCAAATGTATGGAACTGCCGGAGATTTCCAAGTGCTGAAATGCCAACTGCCCGATCCTTATTTTCCCCCCATGTCTGCCATCAACGGAGAGCCGGACAGTCGCACAAAATCAGTGGGTTCAGCATTTGGTCTCAAAATGACTAAATCAAGTGTGAGGTACTTGCTGATTCCCTGATCTAGACCCTGTTGAGTCGACCAACTGCAGGCCACAGAGGTGAGCCACATCACAAACCGTGGAATCGATAAGTAGACTGACAATTTAGATTCTGCTTTGTGCCCAAGTGCAGATATTTTGGCTGCCGTTGTGGGGTTGTCACCTAAGCTGATCGGTGGGGTGTACACTGAAGATGGTTTCTGAGTCTTGAACCGAAATTCTTTAGGGTACACCAGTGACTGAGCTGTCCATCTCCCTGTAAATACACATCTAGGGCAGTTTATCAGAAGTTTGGTGGAGGAGATGAGGCGTGGAATCACCAGGTTCTCAGAAGCCCCTTGACTCTGACCATCTGGGAAGACTTTGCGTTAATCCACTGCAATATATATTCCTGTAAAAATGCAAATGGAGTTACTCAACCTGCACGAGAGACAGGAAAATGACTGAAACTGTCAGAGCAATGCAACGATTTTACACTGCGGTCAACAGGATTAGGAAAGAACTGCAATTGGTAAATCCATATTCATGGTCTACTGTCTGTGCACCAAAAATGACATTGTGCAGGGCAAGAAGTGGAATTGAAACTTTACTACAATACGAATAAAATCCCGTACAAATGCACACAGGACAAGGGGGACACCTGGTGGACAAAAGATGGAGCAGCGCCCAGCTAGTGAGTGAATGGACGTAAAGGGAACCAGTAACGGTCTAGAGGGCATGCACTTGTTATAAACCAACCTGCAGTAAACATCCAAAAAATACATCCACAATGAACAAATTTAAGGCACAAGCCTCAACATAAACCACTCTGCAGAAAAACGCTGTACGCCGGCCGCCAGAGGAGCCAACGCAAAGAAGATTTGACTGGCGGTATTAGGAAAAAGCAGAAGAAGCCTATATGAGGATCAAAAACAACCAGAGCCAATAAACACTTTCCAGTCGCGTTGTAATTCTATACAATTGTTTTATAGGTTCAGTCTGTTCCTGACACATCTGAGTGACAACCCACACGGCCGCCTTTGTAATCCCCTATGTCCTCATACTAGGTGGTTTTGGTGATCAGGACTGTAGAAGCTGGCTGCAACCTCCGGCTTTTCTGCTCTGAGAGGCGAAAATTAAAATGGCGCCTCACCCTCATCTGTGCTAAATTCTCAGTCCAACCTCAATCTCACCAGCACAAAGCCCAGTGATAAAGACATATTTGGATGGACATCACATTCTGTGCTACCAAAGAGGAGAATATAGAACCACATACCTTACATCCCGTGACGTCTCCTCTGATGTACATGATTTCTTCCCTTATCTTTTCCATTTGGACCAGACCACCATGATGACCTCTTTTAGTCATGGCCCGTCTCTCCCCAATACTATGCCTCCTGTGCTCCTCAATGCCCCTTTACAGTAGTAGCAGTGTCCTACATACTGTGCACATCTATAGGGACCCCTATAGCCCCCTGGTAGTTATCACTCCTGCAGTCATAATGCCCCCTGCACTTCCCTCTGTATTTTTCGGACCATAAGATGCCCTTCCTCCCCAGGTTTACACAACAGGAAATCAGAAAATAAATTAACTTTAATAGTCTAGGGTAGAGAGGGTTAATAGTTTAAAGTCGTCTCCTGTTAATCCTAGTGTTATCTTTTGACCATTGAAATAGACAGCAATGGCGCATGTGGTGACTAGTGTTGATCACGAATTTTCGAATTGCGAATTTTAATCGTGAATATCGGCACTTCGGAAATTTGCGAATATTTAGAATATCGCGAAATATATTCGCAATTGCGAATATTCATTTTTTTAAATACCAGTTTATGCAAATTTTTATGCAAATTTTTTATATGCTAATTTTCACAATCAAGAAAATAATGTTATTTTCTTGATTGCAAAAATTCGTATATAAAAATTTGCATAAACTGGTATTTAAAAGATACCTTTTAAATACCAGCTGATGCGAATTTTTATATTTTCGCAATCAAGAAAATAATGACTGGAAATTTGCGAAATTTCGAATATATGGCGAATATTTGCCGAAATATCGCGAATTCGAATATTGCCCCTGCTGCTCATCACTAGTGGTGACATGACAGGATCAACATTTGCAATAAACATCACGGGTCACAGTGTGCCGAGCAATACAGCACCTACTCTGCAGTCCACTTCTTACTGACTCCTCCCTCTGATGACATCATCAGAGGTCCTTTAGCAGCACTAAGAACTGTCATGTATTCCCTGCTGCCTGGGGTCCTTCAACATGTGGAGGGCGGTGTGTCTGACAGTCCTGTCCTCGAGCTGAATGATCGCTCAGCCTCCTCTCCTACCTGTACTGATCACACAGATCGGTGTCAGGAGAGAGAGAAGAGTGCCGACCGACAGCTCTCTAATTGATCCAGCAGAGCTGTATGTGCGCTCTGCTGGATCATTAAGGAAACAATCGGGGGATCTGGCACTGCTGGAGCACCCTGACTGCGGACTATAAGACGCAAGCACTTTTAAGGAAGATACTTTCCTGCTAATAAGTTAGTCTGATAGTCCAAAAATACTGTATAATGCCCTCTGTAGTGCTCCCAGTAGTTATAATGCCCCCTCTAGGCCCACCCCCATTCCAGGGCAAAAGTGGATGTAGCAAAAAACAGGAAATAAGATACGAAAAAATTAACGTAAAAATAAGTATATTTTCATCCTCAATTCCATATATTTCTGCTGGGATATAGAAACAGAATATAGACCTTACAAGGCCTTCTGCTTGTTAACCATTTAATTATCCATCCATAATTTCCAATACAGTGGTCCTCCAAGATACAATGGCCTCAGGATACAATGTTTTCAGAAGTCAGCACACAATATCTCAGACCGATCCCAGCCGATCTACATGGCCATTCTCGCTGTAAGACCCCTGTATTGGTTGTCTGGTAGTTCCTGTGGTACTACGTGTTCTGTACTGCCCCTGTCTGAGCTGGATGAGCTGCTCCTTTGGACACCAGTTGAGTGGCAACTGCATTTTATTTTTCTGCTACATGTGTGAACTATGCAAGACCCTGAAGAAGCTCCTGTCCTCACCACTGAAAGTGATTTGCAGTTTTCAGCATCTATTCCTGTCTGTTTTACTTAAAAGGGTATTCCCATCACAATGATCATAGTTTAATCTTTTACTGAGGTGCCAATGATCATTTTAGCAAACATGTTGTATTATCGAATTCCCACCCTTCTTGATAAACTTCCTTCCCTCCTACCAGTGTTGTATTTTGGTTTCCCGTAGTTACGACCACTGCTTCTCTGCCGAATCTATGGGCCGTGCTTGCGCAAAAGACACACTGGCCGGCCGCTTATTGCATCCCTTAACGTGCACGCCACGCATGCGCAAAGCTTCATTCCTCTGTGCCGCGTCTAATACAGAGCCGCGCATGCTCTATATGCAGTGCGGACATCGGAGAGGGACGTGGAGAGAGAGGATGTTCAGGAAAAGTATCGGAGGACCAGGAGAACTATAAACTATGTGAGTGGCATTTGTACACGATATTATACCATAGGACAATAAAGGGGGTTATTATATCAAAAGGAGGAACTCGGATGATGACATTATAGAGTGGAGGGACGCAGATTGAGAACATTATAGGGGTGATGGACACTGGGGAGGATATTATGGAGTTGAGGGATGGAGGGTATATTGTGGGGGAGATGGATGCTGATGGAGGATATTATTGAATGGAGGACGTTATAGGGGGAAGGACACTGAGGAGGACATTATGTGTATGTGGTGCGCAGTATGTGGATCATTATTTCTAACTGCCGCACAGTCTGGGAATCATTCTTTGCTTGTGTCGCAATTTTGGTGTAATTGATAATCTTGAACACTGACATCAGATAAAGTGAATTCCCTATTTGTTATACAACCGTTATGTGCCAAAAATGTGTCTAAGTAACACAGTCATCCAAGTTTTTCTTTACAAAAATAATATGTCAAAATACACTGAAATGCTTGCTAACAATGTAAACTGCTTGAAAGCAAAGTAAATAGAGACACTGTTTTATTTTTTACTTTTTTTCTATTCCAGTACCAGATTGCTGCGATTCCTGCTCACTTTACAGTGTGTCATCGTGTTGAGTCGTGAAACCGATCCACTAACTGACATCAGTTACTGAAACCTGGTGCCTGCTTTCAAAGGTAATTGATTATGATTTTTGTACTTGACACTAATGATTTTGTAAATATTTGACCAGAATACAGACAATCAGTATTACCTTCTGAAATAAATCGCTAGGATAGCCCGTTGGATGATAGGTGTGGTTCTGATGGCTTGTGCGGATGCCGCCGCCATGTACTTCAGTGTGGCCCACGCACATAGGTTGCCTATTTTCAATGTCCACACTGCAGTGAATGGAGAGCGGCTGTGTAAGCAGAGTCCGTCTTTATGACTTTACTTGGTCCGTTTACGAAATTGTGGTTCTATAGGTGCAAAAACCGCACCTATGGTCTACCGGGGGCATGTGCAATCAAGATGCCACTGGTGTCTGACATTGAAATACATATCTATTTTTTGAACATTTTAAAATGTTTTTTTTTTTTTTTTTTTGCAAATAGATTTTATTTTTATAGATAACTAATTTCTGAATTGAAAACATGCCCTCGTGCATTATAAAAGGGATGTACACACACCTGGAGGGACAAAGGGAAAAATATCATGCATGTTTTTCCCAGAGATCGGGGAATTATCCGTAAATGGATTAAGTAGGCTCCTGATCATTTTCCCAATGTGGATGAATGGGTAGAAAAAAATCATGGATTCCAGACAAAAACATGACAATTATCGATTGTGCTCTAAGTACTTTGAATATTTTGCGTATGAAGGTGTCTTACATGAAAAACTACGTCCTGACGCCATGCCCACCATTTTCCCTAAAACCCTTTATAGTACACAGGATTCGTCAGATACAACTGCAGGGACAGCCGAAGAAAGCCCATCAACCTCTGAATCATTCATGAGTTCGGACTGGCGATCTGCTTCTCCTTCTGCACATATTTATGAAGAAATAGTCGGTGAACAAAGTCACACTGCTGCTGTAACAGTGCCCACGTTACTGACTACGCCGCCTGTCAGGAGGAGAACTAAAAAAAGAAAGTTTACAAATATGCCTAGTACCCAAGTTAGGTCACATCCTATTATTTCAACAGATAACGTAATTCTGACGGGGGAAACGAATCTGCTTGGAAGCATGTTACACCTGCACCTACCATTGACTGCTACTGTAACAGATACAGATGTTCAGATTGTTGGTCAGAGTTTGCTATCAAAGGAAGACTTGTATTGGTCAAAAGATCACAATTGACTTGTTTTTTTATACCAGTTTTGTTAAAGTCAATATTGGTATTCAAACCAAATTAACTCTGGACAACGTGGAACAGAGGGCCGTTTATTGGTGAACCCGGGTAAAATTGGCAATGCACCTGTTTCAAGAGTGACTAAGAGAAAAGTAACATCTATTGAAAAACCAGCACGGGAAACTGATAAAGCACGGGTGAATTCCGATAATAGGCACAGTGAACGGAAGAAGATATTGAAGAGTCAAAGAGATCTGACAATATCAATAATGATTCCGTCAAAGGAAGACATAGAAGCCATACCCTGTATTTTCGTCCACCCCATTGAGTGCATCCAAAATAGAAGTCCCACATATGTCACCTTTGAAAACAACAAGAAATAGACTTGAGCTGGCATGGAGACATGAAGGGCAAGATGTAAAGAATGAAATCGAAGAAGACCCACGGTTTACTCCGGTTGACATTTTGGAATCGGAGGACGAGGAAGATGAGAATTTATCTGCATTTATTGATGACTTTGATGATGAGATCGAACCACTAGAGAAAGTAACTACAGATCCGGATCAGATGGATACTGTAGGTGGCGAAATAAAAGACCCTGTTTCAGATAAAAAATGTATTGCCTTTCAAAGTTGCCTGGAAAGTTTCATCTCATGATACCATGTCAGTACAGAAAAACATGTGGTTCAAAACTAACTCGTATGAAGATCAGACAGATAGGATCAGTTATAAACTTGGATGTAAAATATTTCAACAACTGGGACCAGCCGGCCGAGAGTAAATCGAATAGAGGCTGGAAACCTTATCTTGTCCAATGCAATTGTTTGAAGTGGTAGCCATTTCCAGAATATAAAAAATGTCTTTGAGCTAATCAATGTGTCGATGATGTCAAAGTCAACTCATTACCGTCACCAGCCCAAATATATTTCAGATCATAAGCGAAGAATGGAAAAAATAATGTGCCCAAATAATATCCACACTGGGAAGGACGCTGGTGTGCTTGGCAGGGGACGGTCAATCGACAGCCCTGGGTTTTGGCAAAATATTGCATCTACACAATGATGGAGACAGGCCTTGGAAAAATACTCGACTTCAGTGTACAACAAATTATTCCACCAAATTATTGATAGCAAGGTAAATATGCAGCTTACAGCTCAAGAAACCCCAAAGTCACAATTTTGAGGTACCCTTTGCTCAGGGGGTATGGATTAATTAGCTGACTAGAGTGCGACACTTTGAGCCGGGAATATTGAACCTTTTCACAAAATTCTAATTTTAAGCTGCATTAATGCAATTCCTTTTAATTTGCACTACTGAAATAAATGGACTTTTGCACGATATTCTAATTTTTCGAGTTTCACCTGTATATGAATTCGTAATAAGATGGAAGTCTGTTTTAAAACACACAAATATTGATGAATGGGAATCTGAAAATGAGTACTCAGGGTGCCATCATCAAACCGGTGTACAGGATACAAAGTGGCTCAGTGTTGACTCCGCCGTCCACCGCATATGACAAACTAAAAAGTATTGTTAGAAATCAATCTGAAGGACATCGAACATCTTTTTTTTTTTTTTTTTTCCCCACACCGGAGAATTAGAGCAGAGCTGTATAGGGGACTGGTAGGGGACTGGGGAAGACAGATGTAGCAGAGCTGTATATGCATCTATATAGATACATGCTCTAAGGTTTATACACAACTGTAGTACAGCTGTAATGGAAACAAATCTGCATCAGTGGGGGATGTTCATGTTTCATGGGAGTCAAAAGCACAGATCATATGGCTACTAGCTAACATGCTTTTGGGCTAATGTATAGTAGTGAATTATTGTTTTGCTGCACAGAATGGGTTTGTAAAAGATAAGACAGGTTCTGTGTAAAACTGTATTAGACTGCAGGACAGCAGCATGTTACTGTCTACTGAGCAGGGGGAGGAGCCTCATAGACACTGCAGGCTGCCAGACTGATGACTCACACTATCCACATGAAGGAGCAGCAAGGCCTGAGCTCTGTGTGATGTCATAAAGAGGCGTGGCCGGCCTTTACTCAAACTGCCTAAGGCTAGTTTCACACTAGCGGCACGGACCTCCGGCAGGCTGTTCCGGCGGGTGAACAACCTGTCGCATCCGTGCTGCCGCTAGTGCATGCATGCCCCCGGACTTCCGCCCCGGCCCCATTGACTATAACGGGGGCATGCCAAGAGTCGGCCGGAATAAAAGTTCGACAAGTGAGGATGAATAAGCAAGATGGGAAAACCCCTATAAGGTCTTTATAGGTCTTGGTTATCTGTTTGATGAAAAAAAACAAAAAACTTTTTCTGATTCTGAGATAACATTTTGAGCTTTGGCACCAATTACTGGTTTTCCATAGAGCTATAGACTCAAATTACAATGGTTTCAACTTACAATGTTCGTCCCAGAACCAATTAATATTGTAACTTCAGGGACCACTGTTCTTCTCAAGGACACATGGGACCACATTCAATTCCACAAAATCCCTCTCGTTACCGGAGATGTATATACCCAGATACATAGAAGACAGTAGGTTCCAGGATCCTGAGGGAGGGGACTACTTCCTTTATGTTCTCTATTTCTACCATATTCAACAGCATCAACACAGATTTTTTTTCCTGAAAATGTGCTGAATTCACCAATAACTTCCACCACCTCCTATAATGAATCATGAGTATCCCCTAGAAAAAGCAGCGGGTCATCTACATACAAAGAATTCTTCACACGTTTCTCATCATTTACTACATCATTGCCAAATCACTTTATTTGATCATTTTCCCGGATCTTAACAGCCAGAACTTTGATAACCAAAGACTATAACAATGGGAGGGGACGCCCCTGCCTTCTTCCTCTTGGAAGTGCAAATGGAAGAGACCTACCAACAGTCAAACATACAGAAGCTAGAGGAGATTTATCAATTATTTTTACAAATTTTGGCCCAAATCCCATTTGTCTCATGACCTCCCAAAGGAAAGGCCACTCGAACCCGTCAAAAGCTTTGGTTGCGTCTAAAGAAAGAGTATCTCTTCCACTCGCACCACTCGTCTCCCAGCCCCACATTTGCGTACAAAGACAGAGGGGCCTCTACAGCTTCATCTAGCCGTATGATTTTCACCTCCGTATAATATCTTATTTTACTGGATCCTATTTGCTTTCTGAGCTGTAAACTGATCCAAAGTGGCCTCTTAAATAATCTAGTATCAACCTTTCTTCCCCAATTCTCTATTCTGTTCTGATTCCTATTATGTGGGCTACTATTGTGTCTTTCAACCATTTTTCAAACCAGCGCCTGGATCTGAACACTTTGGTAATTGCATGCAATGAGAAATTTAGTTTAGCCTCTGAGTTAGTTAAAATGTATCTGTAAAGCGCCACCTGCTGTTTTTCTTCTTCTTACATCACTGAAGTGGTCGCACATGCTCAGTTTCATCCTTCAACTGTCACCAGCCCTACCTTCTGTTAGAAGCTGTGACAGTTGCAGGGAAAGAGCTGCAACACAAAGGACACCGCCCTGAGAAAGGACACACCCCCTGAGCTGACAGCCTGAAATAAATCTAGCAAAGCAATGAAATAGGAGATCTCTGGATCCACTTGCAGAACAGGGCCGTCTCTATCTTTCTAAGGCTACTTTCACACTAGCGGCAGGATGGATCCGACAGGCTGTTCACCCGAAGGAACAGCCTGTCGGATCCGTCCTGCCGCTAGTGAACGTGTGCCCTCGGACTACCGCTCCGGCCCTATTGACCATAATGGGGTCGGGGCGGAGGCACGGCGAGAGGCTGCCCGGAATAAAACTACAACATGTCAGACATTTATTCCGGCAGCCTCTCGCCGTGCGCTGCTGTGCTTCCGTCGGAACTTCACCCTGCCCCTATTATAGTCAATGGGGCCGGAGCGGTAGCGTATGAGAGGATTGTGCACAGACGCATCAACAATATATAGCGGTATTATTGGCTACACCGTCATGTTAACGGGGCCATCATAGTCAACAGGAAAAGTGTTAGGCAGGAAAACCCTGATAACAGACAGAACAAACAGGGGAGACAGACTGATGACAAACTGCGGAGATGGGGGGACTTGGAGGGACTCTCGCAGGACGGCAGACACTGCAAATATAATTTACATAGCTGGGAGTACTGTACACTAACGTGTGGCCGCAAGAAAACTCGAGGAGTAAGCACAGGGAGTAATATAGAGAACAGCAAGCAGTGAAGCCCGGACGGAGAGACAGAGTTATATAGAGAGCAGGAGCGATAAGTAAGGGAATAGTCCGACCAAGAAGACCAAATCTCCAGGAACCAATTATGACGATCTGTAGTAATGGAAATTAGTTTCTCATTAAAGGGGATGCCCTGGAAAAGATAATGATGACTTATCCTCAGGATAAGGGGGTCCAAGTCCCAGCACCCCCTCCGATCAGCTGTTTCAGGGAGCCGCTGCTCTCTCTGGTGATAAATGCAAGCTCCCGACAGCTTACCAAGTACAGCGCCGTATATTGTATAGTGGCAGTGCTTGGTATTGCAGATCAGCTCCAATGAATTGAATGGGGCTGAGCTGCAACTAGACCATGTGACCGATGTACAGTGATGTCACTGGCCACATGACCGATGTACAGTGGTGTCGCTGGCCACATGACCGATGTACAGTGATGTCCCTGGCCACATGACCGATGTACAGTGATGTCCCTGGCCACATGACCGATGTGCAGTGATGTCGCTGGCCACATGACTGATGTCACTGGCCACATGACCGATGTACAGTGATGTACATCGCAGCACTGGTCCAATTCAATCAGTGGTGCTTTCTTTAGTAGTTAGGCAGCATACATAGCGGCGTTTCGACCCTCAGGTATTTATCATTGAGTTTATAAAATTTACTTCGGCCCGTGTCTCCCCGAGAACATCCAGCAAAGAGCAGCAGCGTCTACCAAACCAGTCATGCAGCTGGAATCTCGGGATAAACAAGTCACTGGCAATTACTCACAACCAGTCAAATAAATGACGATAGCAGCACGGACCACTTAGAAAGCACTGGGGCGTCGGGGGGGGGGGGGGGGAGCATAAGCCATCAACATTCAATGACACCACTTTAACACAGCGCCGGACACCAGCTCCAGACCTCAAAGCTTTATCCTGGAACACGGCTTCTTTCCCAAACTTGGCGTGAGCTCAGAGTCCTGGTGCAGCAGCCAGTGGGTGAAATGAATCACCACACCTTACCCTGCTAAACACATGCTCACATCCACATGCCCCCAGTATTAATAATGTCCCCTATAGTGCCCCCAGTATTTATAGTGTCCCCAGTACTTATAATGTCCCCTGTATTTATAACACCCACTAAAGTGGCCCCAGTATTCATAATGCCCTCTATAGTGCCCCTAGTATTTATAATACCCCCCCATAGTGCCCCCAGTATTTAAAATACCCCCATAGTGCCGCTGGTATTTATAATACCCCTTAGAGTGCCCCCAGTACTTATAATACCCCCTTTAGCACCCTCAGTATTTATAATACCCTCTATAGTGAGCCTATTATTTATAATACCCTCATAGTGCCCCCAGTATTTATAATACCCCCTATAGTTCCCCTACTATTTATAATACTCCCTATAGTGCCCCTAGTATTTATAATACCCCCTATAGTGCCCCTAGTATTTATAATGCCACCTATAGTGCCCCTAGTATTTACAATACCTCCTATGGTGCCTCCAGTATTTATACACTCAATCATCTAGTGGACACACATGCTCAGTCATCTGGTGGACCCACGCACTCAGTCATTTGGTGGACGCACACGCTCAGTAATCAGGTGGACCCACATGCTCAGACACCTGAAGAACCCACATGCTCAGCCATCTGGTGGACCCACACACTCAGCCATCTGGTGGATAGTGATGAGCGGCAGGTGCCATATTCAATTTCATTTCATATTCGTCGAAATCGAATATTCGTCATTATTCTAGTTATCGAGATTTATATGCGATTTAAATAATCGCGCATTGCGATTTTAACTTAGGCTACTTTTCTATTGGTTTCATATCTAGAATTATAGAGAAGATGACGAATGTATTCGTCATATTCCTCAAAACGAAGATAACGAAGTATTCTGCATCTTCGTTTTAGCAACCATAGTAAACCATGTCTGTTGAAATCACAATGTGATTAATTAAAGTTATATTAATCACATTGCGATTACAACTTAGCACTGCTATCCTACATATTAGGCTAGAATTAACGAATATAGAATATAGCAGCAGTGCTAAGTAGAAATCGCAATGCGGTTACTCCAAGTTACATTAATCGCATTGCGATTTCAACTTCAAGCTGGGTTTATAATGGGTCAGCTTGCTAGAATTAACGAAGTTAACGAATATGGAATAAATTATAGCAGTGCTAATTGAAATCGCAATGCGATTAATATAACTTGAATTAATCGCATTGCGATTTCAACGTAATTCTCAAATCCGACAGTACATTTTAGTATATGGAGACGTTCCCATGGTGATGGGGACGCTCCATGAGCACGGAAGTCGGCAGAAGCGGCAACGGGCACTGACTGGAGCAGCCAGGAATCCTCAGGACAGGTAAGAACTACTTTTGGAAGTGGGAAAGAAAAAAATATAACTACAAAAAAAAAAAAAAAAACGAATATTCGAAATAGCGAATTTATAGCGCTATATTCGAAATATTCGCAAATTAGCGAAGTGCCGATATTCGCGATAGAAATTCGCTATTCGAATATTCGCGCTCAACACTACTGGTGGACACGCACGCCCCCCTCCCTCCCCACAGCCAGGTCTCTGCATACAGATCCTCAGTTCACTGCAGGACAGTCAATAGAAATAACTTTCAGCCTTGCTTGTTAGGGGGAGCAGAGCCACAGGAGGAGAATGGGAGTATAAGTAAGAAGAGTCCTTCAGCAAGGAGTGTAAGAAGGGACTATGATGTTGGCTGCCAGAAACTGATCATGTTCGGAGCCCATTCCTCAGCAACTTCATTGGGGGACACATGGGCAAAGCAGAACATTGTGCTAGAAAATCGGTGAATTACATTAAAACAGCAATTAACAGCCTTTCAGGACTTTTGTTATGAAATGACTAAGGGGTTAAAGTAAGGAATTTGTGACCTCCTCAGCACATCCCATCCGAATGTGAAAGGAAGTGGTGAGTGGAGAAACCGCTTTGTCTCCGTCAGATTTTCATCATTTCTCATCAACCGTTAGAAGCAACATCCAGATCTCCTCCACATCCCGATGAAGATGGCTTCTCCCGAGAAGAGGCCGAGCCTCGTCCATCTGCAGAGGCTTCGCACCCCGGCTCTGATTGTCCTGCTGCTCTTCGTGGAGACGCTGCTGGGGTTGAGGTTTGAGTGTCCTGAGTTAGAAGATACGAGGATCGTCTACTGCCTCCTGTATTTATTCCTGCCAGCATCTTTCTTAGTTATTTCTAATTTACTGCTCAGATCGAGAAGATCATCCAGTGCGTCTCTACCACCACCGTACGCCCATATTATGTATCTCATCATAGAACTCGGGAAAGCTCCTCTGATCTGGGTCTTCATCGTTCTGCTCAATCGGAAGTTTCTCTCCTGCCTCTTTAGAACTGTGCACCCTGTTATACAACGTCGGCTCTTCCCTTCCTTACAGGTGAGGAATAATGAGGGTGTGATAGTCCAAAGGGAAACCGCTTATCTTATATCTGACTGAGACGTCTATACCGTGATTGCTGCTTGAATATTTGTGAACCCTTCAGAATTTTCTATATTTCTGCATAAATTTGAGTTATGGTAAACCTACATCAAATTTTCACAAGTCCTAAAAGTAAAAAAAAAGAACCAAATCAAACAAATGAGTCCTGGAGGAAAATGCTCCAATATCACATGTCTGTGAGCAGTAAAAGTATGTGAACCCTTGCTTTCAGTTTCCGGTCATTGTTAATTAGTCCTACACATCGAATTGGAGGAATTCTAACATGTCCGGCATGTTGACAACAGCTTCGGAGGAAAAATTGATCAATAGGTCAGAGTTCTCTTTCCTATTACCAGAACATCCCATTTTGGCTACATTTTATAGTCTACCGAAAATACATACAGGGACCATCCCCTGAAGGGTAGACCTATTGTGTCAGGGGTAGGTAGCCAGATGGCCAACGTGAGCACATATGTTGACACCATCTTAAGACCATTTGTAGTTAGAGACACAATGAAGGTACTTAAATGGAGTCTTTCACCCCAAATGTGAACTAACACTGACACCATTGCGTCGATAACAGTCCCCACATTAAAATCCTTCTTACCATAAGGTTGTCCGTGGCATAGTTCGTCTAAAAAACAATTTTATTGTATATGTAAATCGTGGTCTGAAGGTGCCCAGGGGCGGCGTTCCAATGGCCGGTGCCCAGGCCCCGTGCTGATTTCCATGTGCAACCACTCACCTTTCACCCATTTGGCCCACCCTTTCTCTGGCTGATCACCTCCTTCTATTCTTCCGAAATCCCGTACATCACGCTCCAGCCACCTTGCATCAGAGGGCTGTCATCGGCACAGGTGGGGGATTTCAGAAGAAGAGAAGGAGGTGATCAGCCAGAGAAAGGACGGGCCAAATGGGTGAAAGGTGAGTGGTTGCACATGGAAATCAGCACGGGGCCTGGGCACCGGCCGTTGGAACGCCGCCCCTGGGCACCTTCAGACCACGATTTACATATACTATAAAAGTGTTTTTTAGACGAACTATGCAATGGACAACCTTATGGTAAGAAGGATTTTAATGTGGGAACTGTTATCAATGTAATGGTGTTAGTGTTAGTGCACATTTGGGATGAAAGACTCCCTTTAAGAGACTTGATGGTATCCACTGTGACAAAGGGACCTTCCTGGCTAGCCTCGATGTAGAGGCCCTCTACAGCTTCATTGCACTTTATCTGGGTTGTAGAGCACTGCACACCTTCATACAACAGAGAGTGGATCACCTCTCTAGACATAATGTATTTGCCGAGAATCTTACCCAGTTCATTCTTGAACATAGTGTTTTTGTTTACCAAGAAGATCTTCCACCAGCTCAGAGGTACGGCCATGGGCAGTCCCTGTGCCCCCACTGATGCCACTCTAACTCTTCCTGGGCTGGTGGGAGAAGGAAGTAGTGTTTTGTGACACCATGGATTACTGGAGATCTCAGATCCTGTTACGGATCCGGTACATAGATGACATTTTGCTGCTATGAAACTGTGATCGGAACGAATTCAAGGAGTTTGTTTCCATACTGAACCATAACCAATTGGGCCTCTTTTTTACATCAGAAATCGATGCTGTCAGTATATCATTTTTGGATCTATTTCCATCCACAGCACTGGCAAAATAACTGCAAACATGTACAGCAGAAGCACGGCAGCAAACAGCTTGCTGCTTTGGGATAGTGGACATCCTATAACCCTAAAGTGCGGTATTCCAGAGCCCACAGACATTGCTCCGAATTCACAGATTTCAAAAAAGACCTAAAAGCACGGTTTAGTAGGAGATTTAGGGCGGGGCTGTGACAACTTTTCAGTCACCCAGAGAGGTTGGTTGTCACTGGTAAAATGAGATGTGGACAGAGAAGAGCACATGTACTAAGCCTGGAAGGATTGTTTGCTGGGTGGAGTCACCCTTTAAGTTTTCCTCCTTTGCTGTAAATTTGCTACGTTTTATTTCCTACAGATTTGTGGCCTTGTATCCCTGGTTCTGTGCGTGACGCTGGATTATTATTCACCGCGCTTACCCTTTCTACAGAAGCACCTGCAGTACTATAATCGCAGGCGGCATGAAGAGCTCGTCCTGCGGGAGATTGAGGTCGTCGTCCAGGAGGCGGCCGATGAGAAGAGGAAGGCTTATGTTCAGTCTATGATCAGTCCACATCTGGGTGAACTAAACCCTGAAGACCCAGGGATGCCCGATGTGATGTTACGGCTCATGCAGCAATATCAGGCCAAGGTGCAGCAGGGAACGGCAGACGAGAGGAGGGCGGAGCCTATGGAGCAAGAGGGGCAAAGCGAGGGTCCGCTGCAGACCCCATAGACGAGCAAAGCTAACCAACAATCATATGGTATATTACTAACGTGTGAGCCTGGCCTGCAGCCCGGCTGCGCTCCAACTGCATAGACGTAAAGCTCTGCAGAATATGTTGGTGCTATATAAGTAAAATAAATAATCAAAGCAGAATCACTGTATGGTCTTACTATTTTCAAGATCCCCTATTGCTGTCAGGGAATGATAGCAGTCCTTTTCCCATTACCTGTTCAGAGCAAATACTTCTCACAGCTGAGGGTTTGTTACAGTTACATCTATCCGTGCTGCCAGTGCTTTGTGCTCACTGTGTTTATACTGAAGCCACCAAAGAACTTGGGGTAGGAAAAAAGTCCCTGTGATGTCCCTGCCTAAAAGCAGAACACCTGCCCCAACAGGGGCAACTCCGCTGAACCCTGAATGTCACCTTAATGGCCCTTCTAGATTCCTCCAAGACTTTGTTCTAGTCCCAACGTTTTTCTCCTTTTAGATAGATGGCTCCTCAGGGGACATAGGGTAGAGGCAGATGGTCATGATGGTGGCTGCATCAATATGGTGGCGGGTGCTCTGCTTTTAGGCAGGGTTACTGTCAGGGACTTTTTTTCATCCACCCCTTCTTTGGAGGCATCAGTATATTTTTGAACCTTGGTACAAGCCACAGTTTAACCCCTCGGGTTTCTCTTGGCATTGTTTGTTGGCCACCACTGTTGATCTCTGGGATACTGATACTTCTCTCAATGATGGAAAGGACTGATACTGAGGACTGATACTGAGGACTGATACTGAGGACTGATACTGAGGACTGATACTGAGGACTGATACTGAGGACTGATACTGAGGACTGATACTGGGACTGATTAAGAGACATGCACTGAATAATCTTGCAAGGCTTGAGTTATCAAGACATCTAGTATATTTGTCACCTAGAGTAGTCACCATCCTGTAAAAGCCCCCAGGATACTGGTACCAAGTGTGAAGGCACAAAAACACCCCCCCACAGCAACCAAGCGCAAACACCACGAGACCCTAAAGATACTGAATACAAAAAACTCCTGTATATACAATTTAATAGAAGGTCAAATTGCACTTCAAAGATGGGGCTCATTTGGATCAAGCAAGGTGACATGTACGTCATCGGTGCGGTCTTTAAACATGGCGCCCGCTCGCGCGTGTTGCACGCGCTATATCTGCTACCTGCTTCTTATAGCAGACACCCGCTGCTCATGTTGGCAACCGGCAATAATGCCGACCGCGGATATTTTAACCCTCAGATGCCGTGGTCAATCCTGACCACGGCAACTGAGAGCGTGAAACAGTGGAAGCACGCGTGTGTGCAGCAGCCCCTGTCTTTGTGAATGACAGGAGGCTGCTGCATAGAATTTCCTATGTAGTCCTTGCCTGTAATAGGGCTCCATAGGAAAGTAGTAAAATCATCAATGCAAGTGCATTGGAATCTATGATAATAGCAATCAGATGATTGCATGTTATAATTCCCTATGGGAACTATAAAAAAGTGTAAAAAAAAAAAAAAAGTTTGAAAAAATAAAATAAAACATAAAATTTTAAATCACCCTCCTTTTCCCAACATAAAAAAAAAACTAAAAATACACATCATGGGTGTCACGATGTGCAAAAACGCCCATAGTATAAAAATATAAAGATATATTCCCCATATGGCAAACAGCAAAACGTAAAAAAGCGTCCAAATGGCCAATTTGCCGTTTTTGGTCGCTTCATTTTCTACACACCCCAGAATGGTATCAATGAAAAGTTCAGATCGCCCTGCAGAAAATGAGCCCATACACTGCTCCGTACACATAATTACAAAAAAGGTATAGGGGTCAAAATATGGCGACAAATAAATAAAACAGATCTTTTTCCCACTTTTAATTTTTTATCACTATTAAAACGCAAGAAAAACTATAGATATAAGGTATCGCCATATTTGTACTGACCTGTAAAATAAAAGTAACTGGTCAGTTACCAGTTACTTTTACACCATTGCGTCGATAACTGGTCGCAAATCGAACGTCGTAAATAAAAAAACACGTAAAACTGTGGTGGAATTGCTTTTTATTTGCAATTTCACACCATTTGGAATTTTTTTCCTGCTTCCCACAACATCATATGGAATATTAAATAGTGGCGTTGGAAAGTACAACTTGTCCCACAAAAAATAAGCCCTCTTATGGCTATGGAAACAGACGCATAAAAAAGTTATGGATCTGGGAAGGCAGGGAGCGCAAAACAAAAACGCAAAAGGGTTGCCTGAAAGGTTTAAGATGAGCTGTGATCATCATCTAATGACGTCTATCAGATCACATGCCTCCCAACTGTGTAAACAGAGAATTACATATTGTGCGAAGTGCGGCACAGCAAATTTTTTCCGCACTAGGCCACGCCTCTAACTCCGCCCAAAACATATTTATACATCTAATCCCACCCAGTCCCCTTAATGCTCCACATAGTAATTATTCCCCCTTCATGCCACCGCACAGTATTTATGCCCGCATTCGGCCCCCAGTAATATGCCAGTTATGTGCCACCCCTAATATGCCCAGCTGTGCCCCTAGTAATATGCTCACATTGTGCCCCCCAGTAATATGCCCACACTGTGCCCCCCAGTAATATGCCCATACTGTGCCCCCAGTAATATGCCCACATTGTGCCCACCCCGTAATATGCCCACACTATGCCCCTAGTAATATGCCCACATTGTGCCCCCCCGTAATATGCTTACATTGTATCCCCCAGTAATATGCCCACACTGTGCCCCCAGTAATATGCCCACACTGTGCCCCCCAGTAATATGCTCACACTGTGCCCCCTAGTAATATGCTCACATTGTGCACCCAGTAATATGCCCACATTGTGCCCCCCAGTAATATGCCCACATTGTGCCCCCAGTAATATGCTCACATTGTGCCCCCATTAATATGCCCATATTGTGCCCACCAGTAATGTGCCCACATTGTGCTCCCCAGTAATATGCCCACATTGTGCCCCCCAGTAATATGCCCACATTGTGCCCCCAATAATATGCCCACATTGTTCCCCCCAGTAATATGCCCACATTGTGCCCCCCAGTAATATGCCCACATTGTGCCCCCAATAATATGCCCACATTGTTCCCCCCAGTAATATGCCCACATTGTTCCCCCCAGTAATATGCCCACACTGTGCCCCCAGTAATATGCCCACATTGTGCTCCCCAATAATATGCCCACATTGTTCCCCCAGTAATATGCCCACATTGTTCCCCCAGTAATATGCCCACATTGTTCCCCCAGTAATATGCCCACATTGTTCCCCCAGTAATATGCCCACATTGTTCCCCCCCAGTAATATGCCAACATTGTGCCCCCCAGTAATATGCCCACATTGTGCCCCCAGTAATATGCCCAAATTGTGCCCCCAGTAATATGCCCACACTGTGCCCCCAGTAATATGCCCACACTGTGCCCCCAGTAATATGCCCACATTGTTCCCCCAGTAATATGCCCACATTGTGCCCCCAGTAATATGCCCACATTGTGCCCCCAGTAATATGCCCACATTGTTCCCCCAGTAATATGCCCACATTGTTCCCCCAGTAATATGCCTACATTGTGCCCCCAGTAATATGCCCACACTGTGCCCCCCAGTAATATGCCCACATTGTGCCCCCAATAATATGCCCACATTGTTCCTCCCAGTAATATGCCCACATTGTTCCCCCCAGTAATATGCCCACATTGTGCCCCCCAGTAATATGCCCACATTGTTCCCCCCAGTAATATGCCCACATTGTGCCCCCCAGTAATATGCCCACACTGTGCCCCCAGTAATATGCCCACATTGTGCCCCCAATAATATGCCCACATTGTGCCCCCAATAATATGCCCACATTGTTCCCCCCAGTAATATGCCCACATTGTTCCCCCCAGTAATATGCCCACATTGTGCCCCCAGTAATATGCCCACACTGTGCCCCCCAGTAATATGCCAACACTGTGCCCCCCAGTAATATGCCCACACTGTGCCCCCCAGTAATATGCCCACATTGTGCCCCCCAGTAATATGCCCACATTGTGCCCCCAGTAATATACTCACATTGTGCCCCCAGTAATATGCCCATATTGTGCCCCCCAGTAATGTGCCCACATTGTGCCCCCCAGTAATATGCCCACATTGTGCCCCCCAGTAATATGCCCACATTGTGCCCCCCAGTAATATGCCCAGCTCTTCCCCCCAGTAATATGCTCACATTGTTCCTTCTGACTATGGGAGTGGGTATGCTCTGTGACCTGTGTGGAGGTCATTCTGTAGGGAGGAGTTTTGTGGGCATGCCCCGTGACCTGTGTGGGGAGGGGTGGAGGGGAGCGTCCTTCTATTTTTATTTTCTTGTGAAGTTATTGTTGCAGTTTTGCATTTACGCCAGGTAATAATTTCATGAGGGTTTTATTGCCTAATCTCCCATCTCTGCACGGAGCTCCTCAGTCCAGTTCTGATTCTTCCATCTCCCTCAATGATGTCTGCTCCGGGAACGTTGTCGGCGTGTCTCTGTGCATGGGTTTTTGTAGAATGTCTCAGCCCACCTGGCATCTTCATGGAAACCTCTTACAAGCGTCGCCCTACACTGATTTGTGCAGTGGTAATACAAGGCCTCTTTCATATGTCTGTGTCCGTGATGACATCGGTGACAAGATGGTCAATGGTTCCTCCATGAAGATGTCCATGATGGGACTGTGCATGGTCAGTGTGTCCGCTTTCTGTGCGTCATCCATATTCCATGGACACCGCTAGCCTGAAAATGTATTTTCAGAAAATGCCATCCATGATGTGTCAGTGCTTTTCTCTGACCCATAGACTTATTCAGGCATGTTTGGTCCTCATCACAGGCCAAAGTGGTCAGGGCTCCTGGGTTTTTTCACTGACCCATGGTCAGCGAAAAATCACTGATGTGTAAATAAGGCGCAGTCAGTGTCTGGTCAGGGTTTCATCCGTGATTTTCATTAGTGACTGAGAGCCAAAACCAGGAGTGGGATCTTCAACTTTTCTGTGCTTTTGACCAAATGGTTTTGGCTCATAATCACTGATGGAAATCACTGACCAAATACTGACTGTAAAGGCGACCTAAATACATTAAATGAATGGGATCTTGTGCCGTTCGCGGAGAACACGGAGAGAACACGGACTGTACATGTTTCACTTAGGTGTGACAGAGGCCGTACATCCTTCCCGTGAGTCCATGCACCTGTGAATATGTGACAGTATCCTGATGGCTTTTGATGCATCTGATTGACATTGTGCTGGTTTTTAGGCTACATGCACACGACCGTTGGTGTTTTGCGGTCTGCAAACCGCGGATCCGCAAAACACGGAAGCTGCTCCGCGTTCCGTTTCCACAATTTGCGGAATGTGGCCCATTATAGAAATGCCTATTCTTGTCCGCAAAACGAACAAGAATAGGACGTGCTCTATTTTTTTTGCGGGGGCACGAAATGGAGCAACGGATTCAGACAGCACACGGATTGCTGTCCGCATCTTTTGTGGCCCCATTGAAATAAATCAGTCCGCGCCTGAGTCGCAAAATATGCGGCTCGAACGCGCACCACAACAACGGCCGTGTGCATGAGGTCTAAGTCTATGATCTACATGTCCCTGCATCATGCTGATATTTTTTATCATGACTAGGTTTAGTATGTTTTTAGCCCTTCTCTTGCAGTCGGGCCGTTCTTGGTACATGGCGATGTCCCTGGATCCATGGAAGACAAGATGACACAGAATTTATTGATGACTTTATTGTGTGACTTCTACATAAACCACCAGAATAAAGAATCTCCACCACTGATCGCCTCGCCTTCTTCATCATGTCACCGCCAGGACTGATCTGTTAAACGACTTTTACATTCCCCTTTGTGGAGTAGGACAAGTTGCTCCAATCAAAAACCTCGCCCTTTCGGGTTTCAGTGCCTTTAACTACTTTTCGGAGGGATTTTATTGAGAGCACTTTGTTCCACATGTTCAGATCTTTAATCTTTCCGACGTAGCTCTGAGATTTATCAAAGCCATTGCCGAGTTCATCTTGATCTTGACCCAGAATTGCGATGCCACCTGCACGCACAGTGTGTTTCCTGCGGTAGATTTTGTTCCCGGATCTTCTGCCGTTGATCCACAATTCACATCGACCTCTCCGGGATTCCCAAGTCAGACAAAGATGGTTCCATTCCCTGCTATGATCCAGTTTGGGGAACATCAGTCCCTCCCCACTCATGTAAAGCCCTATGTTCCCATTACTTTCCTGCCAGAGATTTAGCTCATCATAAAATAAGGTACGATAGGAAAACAAGATGGTCTCCCTGTTCTCTGAGACATTCAAAGCCAGGTTCATGCAGAGGGTAAAGGAGGTCAAGCTCATCGGCTGATTCGGGGTCAGCAAGACGTAATCTGTAACACTCTCCTCTGGGAAAAGGAAATATCTGCCTTCAAGACCTGAAAACGACAGAACAGCGGAATCACTACATGACGCTGTGGAGATGTGCGCAGTTGGAGTAGACTTATTTCCGGCCAGAAGCTCAGTGACACCCTCGGACTGTATTTCCAGCAGTCTCATATTTGTGATACTTACCGGTCACCGCAGGAAGGTTTTCATTTTCAATTAATTCCTCTTTACCTGTAAGAATTAGGAGGAAAGGATCAGTTATACATGTAAAGGCTATGGACGGCGTTGTCATGAGAACAAATTTTTTCCATATATTAGGGGTTACATTGCAATAAGTTTCAAGCTGCAATCTTCATTCATCTGTGTGTCCCTCCCAGTAATACACGCTGGATCTGTGTATCCTTCCCAGTAATACAGGCTGGATCTGTGTATCCTTCCCAGTAATACAGGCTGGATCTGTGTATCCTTCCCAGTAATACAGGCTGGATCTGTGTATCCTTCCCAGTAATACATGCTGGATCTGTGTGTCCCTCCCAGTAATACATGCTGGATCTGTGTATCCTTCCCAGTAATACAGGCTGGATCTGTGTATCCTTCCCAGTAATACAGGCTGGATCTGTGTATCCTTCCCAGTAATACAGGCTGGATCTGTGTATCCTTCCCAGTAATACAGGCTGGATCTGTGTATCCTTCCCAGTAATACATGCTGGATCTGTGTGTCCCTCCCAGTAATACATGCTGGATCTGTGTATCCTTCCCAGTAATACATGCTGGATCTGTGTGTCCTCCCAGTAATACATGCTGGATCTGTGTGTCCCTCCCAGTAATACATGCTGGATCTGTGTGTCCTCCCAGTAATACATGCTGGATCTGTGTGTCCTCCCAGTAATATTGGCTGGATCTGTGTGTCCTCCAAGTAATACATGCTGGATCTGTGTGTCCCTCCCAGTAATATTTGCTGGATCTGTGTGTCCCTCCCAGTAATACATGCTGGATCTGTCTGTCTCTCCCAGTAATACATGCTGGATCTGTCTGTCCCTCCCAGTAATACATGCTGGATCTGTCTGTCCCTCCCAGTAATACATGCTGGATCTGTCTGTCCCTCCCAGTAATACATGCTGGATCTGTGTATCCTTCCCAGTAATAGATGCTGGATCTGTGTGTCCCTCCCAGTAATACATGCTGGATCTGTGTGTCCCTCACAGTAATTCATGCTGGATCTGTGTGTCCCTCCCAGTAATACATGCTGGATCTGTGTGTCCCTCCCAGTAATACATGCTGGATCTGTTTGTCCCTCCCAGTAATAGATGCTCGATCTGTGTGTCCCTCCCAGTAATAGATGCTCGATCTGTGTGTCCCTCCCAGTAATACATGCTGGATCTGTGTGTCCCTCCCAGTAATACATGCTGGATCTGTGTGTCCCTCCCAGTAATACATGCTGGATCTGTGTCTGCAGGATGTTCCATTCTTCTCTGAAAACTGATTTGCTTGTGCCGTCCTGTCTGTCTACAGTGTACAGTATGATCTGCCCTCCTTGGATCATCTCATCTCTCTAAAAATTCTGGATTTGTTGTGTGCATCCTCCTCCCCCTCCCTGCTGCTATCTCTAACACTGGGAGAATGTAGAGGGAGAGAAGAGACAGATGCCACAAACAGTAGCAGCGCTCTAAATGATTTATGTCCAATTCGACAGATCCAGCAGCGAGGTGAAGGACACACACTCTGTAGAAGCAACATGGTAGAAAATTATCACTGAAGAATAATTAGAAAGATATTTCATTCTACATTCAGGAAGCAAATGAGCAATAAAAATAAGTCAGTAGAAAGGTGTCCATAGCCTTTAAGTCTGATAATATTATAAACCTGATCTCCTCTGTGCTGCTGAAGTGACCCTTCTTCTGTAGCTTAAACTGCTTTGTCACGTCGAGCCTTTTTATGAACGGGTCACTGCCTCTATAGCACCAGTATGCCTACATCCTGAAATACTCTGTGCTGCTCATGGTCCTACTATGTTACTGTTAGCTTGAGACCTTCCTCTTGTTTCCATTGCATACTATATAAAGAGTCAATAGATAGATTTTCCTTTCATCCGAGGCAGAGATCTATTTTGCTGACCTAGGTTAGTATCTAAAGAGCAGGACGGACTGTGGGTACTCATCCTGGTACCCAGCGCCTGGGTTATGTACCCTAGTAGCCCCCAGCGATGCCCAGGACTGTGTATTATACTCTACTCACCTTGTTCTTGATCTATTTCAGCAGGTTCACCGAACACTTGAACCTCACACAATGACAGGTACTGTTTTTCGTCTGGTATTACGATGGTCACATATCTCCCCTCCTTTCCTTTGCAGTCGAAAGACAATGTCTCTCCATAATTCATTCGGAACACGACTCCGCACCTGAAAGAAAAGGCGATTGTTCTTTACTGCCTACGGCTCGTCTTACAGGGCTCCCTACACTCGAGGGACGTGAGAAGTCAAACTCTAACACTGGTGGACGTAAGATGGGATGGCATGGGGACCATGGGGTATTCCCATGAAAGACTAGTGGATAGATGATTGATAGGATCTGACTCCTGGGACTGCAATACTCTGCAGAATTTCTGATGGAGGACTGGCTGCACATAAATGACTGCTCTCCACTACATATGGAGTCAGTGATCTTGACTGGTTCCATGGGTCACCTTGACTTTATCACTGCCTCTTCTCCACTAGGCTTCCCTGTTCTTGGGATCGGCATCCACCCCGGAGCCTTTATGATCTGACATCGTATGACAAGCCCTTAAAAAGTCTTACCTGGGGTTCCCAATTCCGCCATTCTCAGCTGAATCCCCAATACGAATCTCAGCCCCGTTGATCCTTTCCCGGCAGCAGTCCCCCCGATTGGTGATTGCGATGGATGATATACGATAACTGGACTTAAGATCTAATTTCCACCAGGGGCTCAGCTCATTTCTGGTGTGCGTGCATTCACCCGCATTGTAATTGCTGGACAGGGAGCCGTCGATGGCTGTTCTTACTTCAAATCGTTTGCCGTAATAAGAGGACTGGGATGGAATGCCTTGAGGAGCCAGGTTCTTGACTAGAAAAGGAAGTAAACAAATGACACCATGTATCAGAATTATATAGGAATATCTGATACTGTATGTGCCACCCAGGGGCGTAACGATCGCGGTCACATGTAATGTAAGCGCTCTGATGGGGTCCGGCATGAAGTACTGTGACAATGCTGGGCCCCGTCAGAGCGCTCTTCAAACATGCACCCCGGGTGCAGAGGATGGGGGGAGGTGCACTCACCCAGCAGTTCTTGTCACTGCCGGGCTGTTCGTTTCCATAGTGAAGCAGGGAGCCCTCTCAGCTCCCTGCTTCACTTTTCTTCTGCGCTCCAGCGCTCCCCCTGCAGACCGCACATTGCGCTGCTGGCTGTGGGAGGAGCACTGAAAGCCCGGGAATCAGCCTCCAGCACAGCCAGCAGTGCGATGTGAGTGTGGGAGCACATCATCAGGGAAGAAGGTAAGTATGTGTTTTGTGTTTTTTTTTTCATTAAGCTGCAGACTGGAGGCAAAGGGGGGGGGGCACAATTGGAGTGAGGGGGCACAAAAGTGGGCATTACTGTGGGGAGAACAAAAGGGGGCACATATGTGGGCATTACTGTGAGGTGGCATATATGTGGGCATAACTACTATGAGAGGGCACATATGAAGGCATAACTACTGTAAGGGGGCATATAATCTGACATAACTACTGTGAGGGGGCACATAACGGGGCATAACTACAGTGAGGGGGCACATATCCAGCCATAACCACTGTGAGGGGGCAGATATACGGCCATAACTACTATGAGGGGGCACATAACTGGGCATAACTACTGTGAGGGGGCACATAACTGGGCATAACTACTGTAAGGGGGCACATAACTGGGCATAACTACTGTGAGGGGGCACATAACTGGGTATAAGTACTGTGAGGGGGCACATATCTGGCCATAACTACTGTGAGGGGGGCACATATCTGGGCACAGCTACTGTGAGAGACACATATCTGGGCACAACTACTGTGAGGGGGCACATATCTGGCCATAACCACTGTGAGGGGGCACATATGTGGACATAACTACTGTGAGGGGGCACATATCTGACATAACTACTGTGAGGGGGACATATCTGGCCATAACTACTGTGAGGGGCACATATCTGGACATAACTACTGTGAGGGGGCACATATCTGGCCATAGCGACTGTGAGGGGGCAGATATACAGCCATAACTACTGTGAGTGGGCACATATCTGGCCATAACTACTGTGAGGGGCACATATCTGGACATAACTACTGTGAGGGGGCACATATCTGGCCATAACGACTGTGAGGGGGCAGATATACAGCCATAACTACTGTGAGTGGGCACATATCTGGCCATAACTACTGTGAGGGGCACATATCTGGACATAACTACTGTGAGGGGGCACATATCTGGCCATAACGACTGTGAGGGGGCAGATATACAGCCATAACTACTGTGAGTGGGCACATATCTGGACATAACTACTGTGAGGGGCACATATCTGGGCACAGCTACTGTGAGGGG
This sequence comes from Bufotes viridis, assembly GCA_033119425.1. Taxonomy (NCBI): domain Eukaryota; kingdom Metazoa; phylum Chordata; class Amphibia; order Anura; family Bufonidae; genus Bufotes; species Bufotes viridis. Next base: position 6,078,823 of record CM065596.1, read on the forward strand.
GCACATATCTGGGCATATCTACAGTGAGGGGGCACATATCTGGGCACAACTACTGTGAGGGGGCACATATCTGGCATTACTACTGTGAGGGGGACATATTCTGGCCATAACTACTGTGAGGGGGACATATTCTGGCCATAACTACTGTGAGGGGGCACAAAAGTAGGCATAACTACTGTGACTGGAACAAAGTTGGGCATAACTGTTGTGAGGGGCCACAAGGAGGACATAACTATTTTGAAGGGACCACAAGGTTGGCTTAATTACTGTGAGGGGCCACAAGGTGGGCATTCGTACTGTGTGTTTGCACTAGATTGCCCTGCTATACATTGGCATGGCTCAGTCTTACAGGCCAGCACAGCGCCCCCTGCTGTTGATTTCACAGGGGCAGTCACCATCCCTTCCTTATGTGATTATTCTTTTTTTCTCTATGACCACAAGGACCTTGTTCTGGATCCGGCGGACATCACGCCGATGCCAGCGACACCCTGGATGAGGTAGGACTGGATTTTATTAGTTAGGAATGAGTGTAGCCATACATTGGGCTTAGGGCTCTTAACACGAGCGGATCCTGTGTGGGTAATCTGCTGCGTGAAAGAGTGCCAAGCCCCGTTACGGACAGCAGAGACACGGAGCATTAACATGATTGATTCTACTCTGTGCCATAAGAGCATTAGCAATCATGTCAATGCTCCGTGTCTCTGCTGTCTGGAACGGGGCTTGGCTCACTTTCAGCAGCGGATTACCCACACAGGATCCGCTCGTATGAAAGAGCCCTTAGTGTAAACAAAATCTGACCACCTCTTTTTAAAAATGGGGGGGGGGGGCCAGATCGAAAGTTTGTACCGGGGTCCATAGCACTCTAGTTACGCCACTGGTGCCACCGTTTTCCTGCACATTTTGATTGGATCACTCCTATAAAAAGTGCTTTGTTAAATATTCTCCTTGGTCATCTCTTAATCATAACATCTTTCAGGTGTCTTCCAATATAGCCGCCAGCAGCTCCATTTTTGCTGAGACAATCCCAGGAAGCGGGCCACAAAAAGGGAGCGGCTTATGTAAACTCCACCCAAAAAGTGGGTGTTCTGGAGGCATTAGCAGATGTTTTGGCGGTGTTCCTGGATAGTCACGGGGGCGAGGTTTGAATGCCCAAAGTTTGGAGATAAAAATATTGGAAACCAGGGGTGCACAACCTTTTTTGGTCGGGGGCCACATTGTCAGCCTGAACCAATTCCAAGGGCCGAAATTAAAACTTAAAGGGGTATTACCAACTGAAGTACTGTATTTTTGCCATATTGAACATACAGTATTTACTATAAATGGTTAGTTAAAGTTCTAGGACTCCCATCTAATAGGAGAATACATGGAAGATACATGTAAGAAGCCATAAGACATAGACCTACATGACTTTTACCAGATGTTTGGGGGCCGCACAGAATGGTATCGAGGGCCGCATGTGGCCCCCGGCCCGGGCAGGGCCGCAGGTTATGCACCCCTGCACTAAACCCACACAAGGAAGGCCAAAGATGTATTCCCACTGTAGGACCCCGATACTGAGAATGAAGGGGCCACTGTGCTGATTTAGTGTTGTGGCCCCTACACAGTCTTTCCATGCACAGCGGTACTCAACCACCAAGCTATGCAGGGAACTTAATGTTAATGGGGTCCACTACACCAGAGACCCCTGGTTGTGGGGGACACGCCCCTGGAGCCTGTACTGCAGCATAACTGCACAGATCCGTAGAAGCTGTAATGGTGGACATGCTGGACACTAAGCTGTCCTAGAAGAAGAAGGAAAGGCTGCACACAATTATCTTACAAAGAGGCCGACACATTTGATGCCACTCTATAATTCTAGACAAGACGTTAGAGATGGCCGTGCCAGCCGTAAGTAAAGCTTTCCCTCTGCAGTGCACATATGGATACAGAATAAATTACATTACCTCCGTGATGACTCTCCCGAGATTCAAGATCTGTATTCCAGTCTCCACCTGAAACAGAAAATCTGTTTACATCATTTCCGTAAAGGATGCAACAGAGTGAGGTCCACCAATCAAAAGATTGCCAACTCCTGCCCTAGACAAACCACACAAGCTCCTCAGAATGGATCATTCCTCATCTTCTCCACCTGCCGGGGGTGCATAGCTTTGGTTTTCACTGAGACTTTGGTGTCCATAGACTTTGGGCACCGAGTCCAAAGTACAGAAGACAGCACAAGGTACATAGGAGAACAGAGACATTGAGCATCCGCGGGGTAAACTTTAATACCAGTGTCTTTCATAGACGGTTTCCATCATATGATCATAAGATGAGCGGATGGATGATTCTTTTTTCCTGTACACATGAACAAGAAGAAGTAGGTAGGGACTTGACCGCCCGCTGGTGCTGGCAGGTCCTCAAATAAAGTTCATCCAAGATAGAAGCTTTATTAAGACCAGAAGTTTCGGCACTGAACCAGTGTCTTCAATAAAGCTTCTATCTTGGATGAACTTTGAAGACTCTCAGTACCAACTTCAGTCAAGTCCTTACTTACCTCTTCTTGCTCATGTGAATCCTTGTCCAGAGGGTTAGGCAGCTGCTGATCTTCTGTTTATTTTCCTTATTGAAAGCACAACCACCAAAGGTGAGCCCCGATCTCTCCCGTCCCACACTCCATACAGACGACACTGTCCCAGGTGTTTAATGCACTTTGCTGCTTTTCCTATATGAGAAGTTCTGCAGGGTCCTATCTAACTGCAGGATTTTCAGCCGACATGTCCATGTGTGGACTATAAAGTAATAGGATGCCAATTATATTAAGTGACTACATTAGGAACTCACTTGGAGTATCCACCGAGAGGGCAAAAACTTGGACTTCACACAAGCTGAGGGATGCCTCCTTATCTGGGATAACGATGGTCACAAATCGGCCCACTAACCCATCACAGTTGAATGAAAACGTCTCTCCAGGACCAATATTCGATATCTTGCCACATCTAAGAGATAAGATATGAAAACCATAGAGAGCGATGATAGAAGACGTTCTGCACTGCAATGTTCCTTCTAAGACTCTGAGAATGTGCCATTTGGTACGTGGCGCTCAGGCAATACAGATGGGCAATAGAGAGCCCCATCAAATATTAACGTACATCACTCTAATAATGAACTCTACAGAAGGCAGATATACAGGGCCACATCGCATCCAGGCAAGCCAGTAGATGATCTACTCAGTTAAAGGGTTAATCTCAATATTCCTGGTGATCAAGGGCACTAAAGAGGGCAATATAAGTTTACCCAGTGATCTAGGACGGTCAGATGGCTGCTGGTCTTGGACAGTAAAAATGTTAATGTAAGAATCCTTGATGGTCTAGGGTAGTGAAGGGGTTAATGCCAGAATCTATGGTAAGCTGGGTACTGAAGGGGTTAATGTTAGTGTAACTGTTGGTCTAGGGCAATCAAGGGATAATATTCGTTTCGCTGGTGGTGTAGGACAGTTGGAGGATTAATGTAAGGCTCCCTGATGGTCTAGAGTAGTAAAGGGGTTAATGCCAGAATCTATGGTAAGCTGGGTACTGAAGGGGTTAATGTTAGTGTAACTGTTGGTCTAGGGCAATAAAGGGATAATATACGTTTCTCTGGTGGTGTAGGACAGTTGGAGGATTAATGGTCTAGGGTAGTGAAGGGGTTAAGGTCTGTATTCTTGGTCTATGGCAGACATGAGAGTAATTCTGCATCCCTGGTGGTCTAGTGCTGTGAACTGGTTAATATCAATATACCCAGTGGTCTAGGTCAGTAAGGGGGTTAATTGTAAAATTCCTATTGGTCTAATGTGTTGAAGGAGTTAAGGTAAGAAACCCTGGTGGACTATGGAAATCAAATGATTAAAGTCAAGATTCTTGGTAGAGAGTAGTGGAAGGGTTAATGCTGTGGGGTCCTGTGGTTACTTTCCAGGCTCTGAACACTGATCATGACTGTGCGTGCGGGTAGAGAGGATGGAGCAGCTGTGACTGAACTACCGTACAGTTCTGTCTATGATTGGGCAGAGTAATTTAGGAACGCTCTGCCTGATTATTGCCAAAATCAGGAATCTGCAATGAAGTGAGCATGCTTTCCCTGAGCAGGGGTAACGTGTGCGTGGATGTGCGGCTGGCAAGCTTCATTTCTCCATTTTGGTTCAACACATGAGTACAAGGTTTCTCAAACAAGGTCCCATCTTGAATGCCCCTGCCGCCACATGTGCCAGGTAAGGCCGCATGTCATGTGGTTGGAAACTTAAATGGAAATTAAGTTATTTTCTATTAAGCATACCCTAACATTGAGACCTCTAAATGTGGTAACGATCGCCCAATTGTGTCCTATATATGGACTGAAAAATGTGAGGGAGGACACGCACATAATAACAGGAACTGCTGCTCAGATCTAAAGACTACCTACAACATTCTGATTCATAAGTCCCATGTTTTCAGGCATTGACCCCTATATATACCATGCATGTACAGAATATGAAGCATACATTGGGTTCTGATTCCAGCCAGTCGCAGAAGCTCCTATGTGAATCTCTGCTTCATGAAGATCTTGAGCACTGGAGTCGGTCTGGCTCGTCACTGCGATGGAGAAGACTTTATGATCTGAGGGCAGCTCTAAGGTCCACCATGGTGTCTTCTCCACTGCGGTCTTAGAGCATTTCTTCAGGTTGCCATCAATAGCAGCACGTGACTCCCCGCCATCTGTGCTGGACTGCTTTGTAGGTAAATACATCGCCACATTAGGTGCTAATGAACAAGAGAAATTTATTACTTGGAGAAGGGGAACGTCTTAAAATTACAAGCATCTGTTGCAGACACCCTTACCAGTATTCGAGTGTTTTAGAATATTTCTCAGCTCAGTAGCAACTGTGGAAATGGAAACAAAGTCAAAATACAGAGAAACCAAATGTTACAATATAACTATAGAGATAATAAATTATAGAATATATCAATAGAGATCATAAATGTTACAATATATCAATAAAGATCATAAATGTTACAATATATTTATAGAGATAATAAATGTTACAATATATTTATAGAGATAATAAATGTTACAATATATCTATAGAGATCATAAATGTTACAATATGTCGTTTCAATAATTGCCATTGATACAAAGTTACCAGACGTACGTTGCTGTTCTTCACTGTCATATAAATCTGGCTTTGATGGAGCGTCTGAAAAGAAAAAGATTCATTATTATTACTATTATTATTACTAAGCATACAAAAATGAAGGCTAGACTATGGGATTTGTTGGTGATTGTCAGGATCCGGACTGGTAGCAGGAGACGGTAGTGGAAGTGGATCCTCTGTGTCAGTGAGGGATTGGCGTGGACCGTACCGGGGGACCGGTTCTAAGTTGCTACTGGTTTTCACCAGAGCCCGCCGCAAAGCGGGATGGTCTTGCTGCGGCGGTAGCAACCAGGTCGTATCCTCCGATAGCGGCGCAAGCTCACTGACTGCTGAGACAGGCGTAGTACAGAGGGAATAGGCAGAGGCGTAGTCGGACGAAGCAAAAGGTCAGGACAGGCGGCACAGGTTCAGAGGCGGTGGTCGTAGCAACGGGTATGGCAACAGGCAAAGGGTACACAGAAGACGCTTTCTCTAAGGCACAGAGGCAACAAAGATCCGGCAGGAGACTGTGGAAGGGGATGGTACTTATAGGCAGTGCATAGGTGAAGCCTAATTAAGGCCAAACAGTACTGCCTCTCACAAAGCTAACCCTTGATAAACCAGTTTGGACCAGGCACAAATCACCTGTGCACTGGTCCTTTAGATCTAAGAGTCCCGGTGCGTGCGCGCCCTAGAGAGCGGGGACGCACACGCCGCGACGCTGGAGCGCTGCCTGAGGACACACGCTGTGAGCGCTCCGAGGCCAGCAGAGGGCCCGGAGCGCTCAGCGTAACAGTACCCCCCCCCCCTTTGGTCTCCCCCTCTTTTTAGGACCCAGGAACTTAAGGATGAGGCTGCGGTCCAGGATGTTCTCCTCCGGCTCCCAGGATCTCTCCTCAGGACCGCAGCCCTCCCAGTCCACCAGAAAATATCTTCTCCCCTTGACCAATTTTGAGGCCAATATCTCCTTAACGGAGAAGACATCCGAGGTACCGGATACCGGCGTGGGAGGGAGACTCTTGGGGGAAAAACGATTAAAGACCGCAGGCTTGAGGAGGGAGACATGGAAGCAGTTGGGAATTCTAAGGGAGGGAGGAAGGGAGATGGAGTTGGTAACACACAGGGTTGATCCTCTTCTTGACCTTGTAGGGTCCCAAGTAACGAGGACCAAGCTTGTAACTAGGAACCCTGAAGCGGATGTACCTGGAGGAGAGCCAAACTCTGTCCCCAGGCACCAGGACAGGAGGAGGCCGACGTTTCTTGTCCGCTTGGACTTTCATGCGGGATGAGGCCTGCATGAGGGACAGGTGCGTCTCGCGCCAGATGGCAGAAAAGTCTTGCACAAGGTCGTCCACTGCAGGTACACCGGAGGAGGAGGATAACGGCAGAGGATGACGACCATAAACCACGAAGAAGGGAGACTTATTGGTGGCGGAAGAGTCTTTGTGGTTATAGGAAAACTCCGCCCACGGGAGAAGGTCGACCCAATCGTCTTGACGGGAGGAAACAAGGTGGCGAAGGTAGTCGCCCAAAATTTGATTAACCCGCTCCACTTGTCCGTTGGTTTGGGGGTGGTATGAAGAAGAGAAGTCCAGCTTGATTTTAAATCGTCCACAAAGAGCTCTCCAGAATTTGGACACAAACTGGACCCCTCTATCGGAGACAATATGTGAAGGCAGGCCGTGTAACCGGAAGATGTGCCGGAGGAAATGCTTGGCCAACTGAGGCGCAGAAGGTAAGGCTGGCAACGGGATGAAGTGCGCCATCTTCGAGAAGCGATCCACGACGACCCAAATTATAGTTTTCCCGTGAGACAGTGGTAGGTCCGTAACGAAGTCGATAGCGATATGGGACCAAGGAGTCTCTGGTATGGGAAGTGGTTGGAGAAACCGGCGGGTCTTTGGCGAGGGGTTTTGTCTCTGGCACATACAGAACAGGACTGCACAAATTCAGTGATGTCCTCTCCAAGGATGGCCACCAATATCTGCTGGAGATAAGCTGTACTGTCTTTCGGACACCAGGATGCCCTGCGAGAAGAGAAGAATGCCCCCACTTAAGAACTTTTAAGCGAAGGCGAGGAGAAACATAGGTCTTTCCGGGAGGGAGGTTCCGCAAATCTACAGGTGCCACGGTGACCAGACATTCAGGAGGCACAATGTGCTGAGGCTTGACTTCCACTCCTGTGACATCGGAAGAACGAGAGAGGCATCGGCCCTGAAGTTCTTGCTCGCTGACGAAAGTGGATCCGGAAGTTAAATCTGGCAAAGAATAGAGACCAGCGAGCCTGGCGGGATTTAGTCTCTGAGCAGACTGGAGGTATGATAAATTTTTATGATCCGTGTAGATGTTCACGGATGTGCCGATCCTTCTAGCAAGTGCCGCCATTCTTCCAAGGCCAGCTTGATGGCGAGTAATTCTCTATCCCCAATAGAATAATTTCTTTCAGCGGGAGAGAAAGTTTTAGAGAAAAACCCGCAAGTGACCAACTTGCCTCTCGGAGATCTTTGCATAAGCAAAGCACCAGCACCGACGGAGGAGGCGTCTACTTCCAGGAAGAAAGGCTTGGTAGAATCCGGTCTGGACAGAGCTCGAGCGGTGGCAAAGGCAGACTTGAGAGCGGTGAAGGCCTGTTCGGCCTGAGGAGGCCAAGATTTCGGGTTAGCCCCCTTCTTGGTTAGGGCCACAATAGGTGCCACAAGGGTGGAGTAATGCGGGATGAACTGCCTATAATAGTTCGCTAATCCGAGGAATCGCTGGATAGCCTTAAGGCCAGAAGGACGAGGCCAGTCCAAGATGGCAGACAGCTTGGCAGGATCCATTTGTAGTCCCTTGGCGGAGATGATGTAGCCCAGGAAGGGAAGACTGGTACGGTCGAACAAGCACTTTTCAAATTTAGCGTAGAGGCGGTTCTTCCTGAGACGGGAGAGTACTAAGCGGACATGAGCACGGTGTTGATCCAAGTTAGAAGAGAAGATGAGGATGTCATCCAAATAGACCACGACACAGGTATAGAGCAGGTCTCGGAAGATGTCATTAACGAACTCCTGGAAGACCGCTGGAGCATTACAGAGTCCGAAAGGCATGACTAAGTACTCAAAATGCCCGTCACGGGTATTAAAAGCTGTCTTCCATTCATCACCCTCTCGGATGCGAATAAGATTATAGGCCCCTCTGAGATCTAACTTAGTAAAGTACTTGGCGCCTTGTAAACGGTCAAAGAGTTCCGAAATCAGGGGAAGAGGGTAACGGTTCTTTACAGTAATGCTGTTGAGACCCCGAAAGTCTATGCAAGGCCTAAGGGTACCGTCCTTTTTTGCAACAAAGAAGAATCCTGCTCCGGCAGGAGAAGAGGATTTCCTGATAAACCCTCTCTGCAGGTTCTCCTGGATATATTCTGACATGGCTAAAGTCTCTGGCGGAGAGAGCGGATAGATTCTTCCCCTAGGCGGCGTAGTGCCAGGTTGCAAATCAATGGGACAGTCATATGGCCTATGTGAAGGCAACACTTCCGCTTGTTTTTTGCAAAAGACGTCAGAAAAATCCGCATATGGTTCAGGCAGACCGGGAAGAGGGGAAATGACAGGTGCAGACTTGGCTCTGCACCGGCTTGAGACATCTGCCAAAACAAGCCGGACCCCAGCTACGAACCTCTCCGGTGATCCAGTCCAGAACGGGACAATGGCGCTGGAGCCAGGGCAGACCCAAGAGGAGTTCTGAGGTGCAATGGGGTAACACAAAGAACTCCGATCGCTCGGAATGCAGGACTCCAATGTCCATCTGGAGGGGCTCTGTACGGAACTGCACCATGCCGTCGAGTCTCTCTCCATTAACAGTGGAGATGAAGATGGACTTCTGCAAACGAACCACAGGGATGTTATACTTGTTCACCAGCGAGGCGTCGATGAAGTTACTGGCAGAACCGGAATCCAGAAAAGCAGTGGCAGCAAAGGAGGTCTTGGCGGGTACGGAAATCCGCACGGGTACAGTAATGCGTGGAGAGGAGATATTCACACCTAGCAACGCCTCCCACGTTGACTAGGTGCGGGCGTTTCCCTGACGCGGAGGTCGGAGAGGACAGTTTTTCAGAAAGTGCTCTGTACTGGCACAGTACAAACAGAGGTTCTCGTCTCTACGGCGGTTCCTTTCTTGCGTGGTCAGGCGTGACCGATCCACCTGCATGGCTTCCTCGGCGGGAGGGCCAGCAGAGGATTGCGGTGGATGCAGGAAAATAGGAGCCAGACGAGGAGAACGTCTGGGGCGAGCACTACCCTTTTCCTGGAACAGTTCCTCTCGCCGCTCAGCAAAACGCAGGTCAATCCTGGTGGCCAAATGGATGAGATCACTCAGGTTGGTGGGGACTTCTCGTGCGGCCAGGACATCCTTTATGGCGCTGGACAAGCCTTTCTTAAAGGTAGCACAGAGCGCCTCGTTATTCCAGGAGAGTTCTGAAGCAAGGGTGCGGAAACGGATAGCATAGTCTCCGACAGAAGAACTCCCCTGGGACAAGTTCAATAACGCAGTCTCTGCAGAGGCAGCCCGGGCTGGCTCCTCAAAGACACTCCGGAATTCCAGAAAGAAACTCTGGACACTTGCAGTGGCAGGGTCGTTGCGGTCCCAAAGCGGTGTAGCCCAGGCCAGGGCCTTCCCAGAAAGCAGGCTAACGACAAATGCCACCTTGGCTCGCTCCGAGGGGAACAGGTCAGCCGACATCTCCAGGTGAAGGGAGCATTGGGATAAGAATCCGCAGCACAACTTGGGATCTCCATCGTACTTGGCCGGCATGGACAGACGGACTCTAGAAGTGGCGGCGGCCACAGGCTGCGGTGATGAAGCTGGTGCAGACGGAGGAAGCGGCTGCTGCCGTGCAGAAAGAAGCTGCTGGAGCATGGCGGACAACTGCGCCAGCTGTTGACCTTGCTGGGCGACAACTGTAGTAAGGTCCTCGACACTAGGCAGAGGCACCTCAGCGGGATCCATGGCCGGATCTTACTGTCAGGATCCGGACTGGTAGCAGGAGACGGTAGTGGAAGTGGATCCTCTGTGTCAGTGAGGGATTGGCGTGGACCGTACCGGGGGACCGGTTCTAAGTTGCTACTGGTTTTCACCAGAGTCCGTCGCAAAGCGGGATGGTCTTGCTGCGGCGGTAGCAACCAGGTCGTATCCTCCGATAGCGGCGCAAGCTCACTGACTGCTGAGACAGGCGTAGTACAGAGGGAATAGGCAGAGGCGTAGTCGGACGAAGCAAAAGGTCAGGACAGGCGGCACAGGTTCAGAGGCGGTGGTCGTAGCAACGGGTATGGCAACAGGCAAAGGGTACACAGAAGACGCTTTCTCTAAGGCACAGAGGCAACAAAGATCCGGCAGGAGACTGTGGAAGGGGATGGTACTTATAGGCAGTGCACAGGTGAAGCCTAATTAAGGCCAAACAGTACTGCCTCTCAAAAAGCTAACCCTTGATAAACCAGTTTGGACCAGGCACAAATCACCTGTGCACTGGTCCTTTAGATCTAAGAGTCCCGGTGCGTGTGCGCCCTAGAGAGCGGGGACGCACACGCCGAGACGCTGGAGCGCTGCCTGAGGACACACGCTGTGAGCGCTCCGAGGCCAGCAGAGGGCTCGGATCGCTCAGCGTAACAGTGATGTTTACAATGGGAGGAATTGGAGAAGGTTTACCCCAAGATAAATGATTTCCTTTCCGTCTTTTCAATCTTATCGTCCATTGATGGGAGGGCACTACATAAATTTCTGTATCCTAGAGCTGTAATTTATGTGGATAGCGGCTAGAAACTCATGTGACCACTTTAGTACAAACATCTCCATGTGAACAAGGGCAGCCCCTCTAAATAGGTCTAATATTCTGTGCACCACTATTCCAATATGAAGCTTCAAACCTCCGAAATAGACACAGTTACATAATACAATCTTGTCCGCCTGCACTCCCCTAGGGGGAGCTCAAGATCTAGTTGCATACTGCAGAGCTGGCCAACCTGCGGCTCTCCAGCTGTTGTAAAACTACAACTCCCACCATGCCCTGCTGTAGGCTGATAGCTGTAGGCAGACTGGGCATGCTGGGAGTTGTATTATTGCAACAGCTGGAGAGTCGCAGGTTGGCCAGCCCTGGATACTGTATTGTTAGTGAGGTCAATGTATAATCTGTGTGCAGTAATCTCCTGAGCTCCCTAGTGGTGGCTGTATATATCTGTATGTAGTAATCTCCTGAGCTCCCTCTAGTGGTGTCTGTATATATCTGTATGTAGTAATCTCCTGAGCTCCCTCTAGTGGTGGCTGTATATATCTGTATGTAGTAATCTCCGGAGCTCCCTCTAATGCTGGCTGTATATATCTGTATGTAGTAATATCCTGAGCTCCCTCTAGTGGTGGCTGTATATATCTGTAAGTAGTAATCTCCTAAGCTCTCTCTAGTGGTGGCTGTATATATCTGTATGCAGTAATCTCCTGAGCCCCCTCTAGTGGTGGCTGTATATATCTGTAAGTAGTAATCTCCTGAGCTCCCACTAGTGGTGGCTGTATATGTCTGTATGTAGTAATCTCCGGAGCTCCCTCTAGTGTTGGCTGTATATATCTGTATGTAGTAATCTCCTGAGCTCCCTGTAGAGGTGGCTGTATATATCTGTATGTAGTAATCTCCAGAGCTCCCTCTAGTGGTGGCTGTATATATGTGTATGTAGTAATCTCCTGAGCGCTCTCTAGTGGTGGCTGTATATATCTGTATGTAGTAATCTCCTGAGCTCCCTCTAGTGGTGACTGTATATATCTGTATGTAGTAATTTCCTGAGCTCCCTCTAGTGGTGGCTGTATATATCTGTATGCGGTAATCTCCTGAGCTCCCTCTAGTGGTGGCTGTATATATCTGTATGTGGTAATCTCCTGAGCTCCCTCTAGTGGTGCCTTTATATATCTGTTTACAGTAAGATTCTGAGTTCCCTCTAGTGGTGGCTACAGGCAGACAAGAATATGGTGCTCTGATCTCTATAGAGATCAAATCAGAAATTAATTTGCTCAATGTTGGACCTAATAACAATATATTAAACTGTTGAGTTTTATGAAATATTTCTTACATTCTGGATTCTTGATATCTTTATATGTTGGCCGTCTCCAGGCGTTCTCTTACCTGTGTACTGTTCGAAGACATAAGTACCGTAGACCTTCACCTCACACAGAGTCAGATATGCAATTTTGCCCGGGATTGTAAGAGTAATGTACCGACCCACCATTCCACAGTCATATTGCCTCTCTTCTCCAAGACCCAGTGATTCGATTTTGGCGCATCTGTGAGAAAGCGGGAGCTGACATTATCTGGATACCTGTCTGTCTCTTTTACACTAGGACAATCCATTTACCTGGGATTTTGAGTTCCACCATTTTCTGGAGAATTTCCAATTTTAATTACGGCTCCGTTGATTCTCTCCTGGCAGCAATCACCTCGATTTCTAATTTTCACCTTAGTGATGTTGTAGACGTTTATAAGGTCCACCGTCCACCAGGGTTCTACATCCAAGTCAGTATGCGTGCACCGTCCGGACATGTATTGAGTGCTGGGAGAGCCATCTATGGCATTTTCAGAGGCGCCAAGTCTATCATAAGTGCTGGACTGAGAGGTGATTCCTCTTAAAGCCAAGTTTTCTCCTATGATCAAACACGTGTCTTTTTGGTTATGAGAAATCTGAAAGGTTGTCAAAGCTCCACCCCATCACACAATTAGTGATGATTTATGTGCAATTAGAGGGTAACTCCACCCAAAAATCCTTGAGGACATGAATATGGAGCAAAAGATCTAAATTATTCTACAAAGCTCTAGCTCTCTAACTGATCTTGTGACATAGGTAAGGATATACGCCAAGCAGAATCTTCTCTATATGAAAAGTAGGACCGTCCACGGGCAGCTGTCTCGTCAGTGCAGAGCAGGGCACTGGTTTGGAGGGACATTTATTGTCTATGGGGATAAGCTTTAGGCTTCTCACTCAAACCAGTTCCTGACCCTTGCTCTGCACTGACAAGAGACAAAGACCCAGAAACGGCTGTCGGCTGACAGAAGTGCTCCCATATGGAGAAGGTTCTTGTTGGATTACATCCTTACTCCTTAGTTATGTTGCAAGGTCTAGTAGAAGGTCCGCCACTGAATTTGGTGGCCTCCACGAGGAAATATTATTACCCCAGACTTTGAGGTCACATCATGGACTCTTTTATTACAAACCTTCGTATTCTAGAACTTCTTGCTCCTCAGAATCTAGAAAAGCATATCATTTTTTTTTCAGTCTCTTTCTTGAGATTTGTCTCTTTTTCAGGCAGTAATTCTTTCTGTCTTCCCTTTCTTACAAAGTTTGATTTATTTTTGCCTAATCGGACGAGTACGTTTGGGTTTTGTAATTCTGTCGGTGAAATATCTTCCTTAGTGATGCGCCCTTATTGTTAAGTATATAACAGAGTGGATGACTTACCTTCACTGCTGGGATGCTGCTCATCTAGAAGGAAGAGAGAGATTAAGACTAGAGTTGAGCGAACACCTGGATGTTCGGGTTCGAGAAGTTCGGCCGAACTTCCCGAAAATGTTCGGGTTCGGCATCCGAAATCGACCCAAACATCATCCCGAACCGGAACCCCATTAAAGTCAATGGGGACCTGAACTTTTGGGCACTAAAAAGGCTGTAAAATAGTCCAGGAAAGGGCTAGAGGGCTGCAAAAGGCAGCAAAATGTAGGTAAATGCCCTGCAAACAAATGTGGATAGGGAAAGGAATTAAAATAAATAAAAAATAACCAATATCAATTGGAGAGAGGTCCCATAGCAGAGAATCAGGCTTCATGTCACCCACCAATGGAGAAGGCCACTTTCAGTTATTTCGGCCCAGCACCCAGACAGAGGAGAGAGGTCGCATGGCAGAGGTTCAGGCTTCATGTCACCCACCATTGTAACAGGCCACTTTCAGTTATTTAGGCCCCGGCGCCCAGATTGAGGAGAGGTTCATTCCACTTTGGGTTGCACCGCAAGATCATGGTAAAGTTAAAAAAATTAAGATTCAATAAAGAAGTGCCCCGGAGTTACAAGAATACATGGTTGAGGGGGAGGCAGTTATAAATGTCTATTCTGCACAAGGGATGGACAGGTCCTGTGGGATCCATGCCTGGTTCATTTTTATGAACGTCCGCTTGTCCACGTTGGCTGTGGACAGGCGGCTGCGTTTGTCAGTAATGACGCCCCCTGCCGTGCTGAATACACGTTCAGACAAAACGCTGGCCACCGGGCAGGCCAGCACCTCCAAGGCATAAAATGCTAACTCTGGCCACGTGGACAATTTGGAGACCCAGAAGTTGAATGGGGCCGAACCATCAGTCAGTACGTGGAGGGGTGTGCAGACGTACTGTTCAACCATGTTAGTGAAATGCTGCCCCCTGCTAACACGTTCTGTATCAGGTGGTGGTGCAGTTAGTTGTGGCGTGGAGACAAAACTTTTCCACATTTCTGCCATGCTAACCTTGCCCTCAGAGGAGCTGGCCGTGACACAGCTGCGTTGGCGACCTCTCGCTCCTTCTCTGCCTTCGCCTTGGGCTTCCACCTGTTCCCCTGTGACATTTGGGAATGCTCTCAGGAGCGCCTCTACCAGCGTGCGCTTGTACTCGCGCATCTTCCTATCACCCTCCAGTGCAGGAAGTAAGGTGGGCACATTGTCTTTGTACTGGGGATCCAGCAGGGTGGCAACCCAGTAGTCCGCACACGTTAAAATGTGGGCAACTCTGCTGTCGTTGCGCAGGCACTGCAGCATGTAGTCGATCATGTGTGCCAGGCTCCCCAGAGGTAAGGACAAGCTGTCCTCTGTGGGAGGCGTATGGTCATCGTCCTCTGTATCCCCCCAGCCACGCACCAGTGATGGGCCTGAGCTGTGTCGGGTGCCACACCGCTGTGAACCTGCTTCATCCTCCTCCTCATCCTCCTCGTCCTCGTCCTCCAGTAGTGGGCCCTGGCTGGCCACATTTGTACCTGGCCTCTGCTGTTGCAAAAAACCTCCCTCTGAGCCACTTCTAACAGACTGGCCTGAAAGTGCGAAAAATGACCCCTCCTCCTCCTCCTCCTCCTCCTGGGCCACCTCCTCTTCCATCATCGCCCTAAGCGTTTTCTCAAGGAGACATAGAAGTGGTATTGTAACGCTGATAACAGCATCATCGCCACTGGCCATGTTGGTGGAGTACTCGAAACAGCGCAACAGGGCACACAGGTCTCGCATGGAGGCCCAATCACTGGTGGTGAAGTGGTGCTGTTCCGCAGTGCGACTGACCCGTGCGTGCTGCAGCTGAAACTCCACTGCTCGCACAGTCTCTCCAGCATGTGCAAGGTGGAGTTCCACCTGGTGGGCACGTCGCATATGAGGAGGTGAGCGGGAAGGCCGAAGTTACGCTGTAGCGCAGACAGGCGAGCAGCGGCAGGATGTGAAATACAGCAGCTCTGACATGTCGGGGTAGTTGTGAATGAACTTCTGCACCACCAAATTCAGCACATGCGCCAGGCAAGGGATGTGCGTCAAACCGGCTAGTCCCAGAGCTGCGACGAGATTTCGCCCATTATCGCACACCACCAGGCCGGGCTTGAGGCCTACCGGCAGAATCCACTCGTCGGTCTGTTGTTCAATACCCCGCCACAACTCCTGCGCGGTGTGGGGCCTGTCCCCCAAACATATGAGTTTCAGAATGGCCTGCTTATGTTTACCCCGGGCTGTGCTGAAGTTGGTGGTGAAGGTGTGTGGCTGACTGGATGAGCTGGTGGAAGCAGAGGAGGAGGAAGCCAAGTAGGAGGAGGAGGATACAGGAGGCAAAGAATGATTCCCTGCGATCCTTGGCGGCGGAAGGATGTGCGCCAAGGAACTCTCCGCCTGCGGCCCAGCCGCCACTACATTTACCCAGTGTGCAGTTAGGGAGATATAGCGTCCCTGGCCGTGCTTACTGGTCCACGTATCTGTGGTTAGGTGGACCTTGCCACAGATGGCATTGCGCAGTGCACACTTGATTTTATCGGATACTTGGTTGTGCAGGGAAGGCACGGCTGTCTTGGAGAAGTAGTGGCGGCTGGGAACAACATACTGTGGGAAAGCTGAACGCTGCCGTGTGACATGGTGGAGATGCTTGGTGACGCAGGTGGTGGTGTCGGTGGCACATCCTCTGTTTGGTGGGCGGCAGGTGCCAACATTCCTCCCGAGGCGGCGGAAGAGGCCGAGGCAGCAGCAGAAGAGGGAGCAGGGGGAGCCAGAGTGAGTTCCTTGCTTTTAAGGTGTTTACTCCACTGCAGTTCATGCTTTGCATGTAGATGCCTGATCATGCAGGTGGTGCTCAGGTTCAGAACGTTAATGCCTCGCTTCAGGCTCTGATGGCACAGCGTGCAAACCACTCGGGTCTTGTCGTCAGCACATTGTTTAAAGAAGTGCCATACCAGGGAACTCCTTGAAGCTGTCTTTGGGGTGCTCGGTCCCTGGTGGCGGTGGCCAGTAGCAGGCGAACTCTCTTGGCGGCGGCTGTTCTGCTTTTGCCCCCTGCTCCCTCTTTTGCTATGCTGTTGGCTCGGTCTCACCACTGCCTCTTCCTCTGAACTATGAAAGTCAGTGGCACGACCTTCATTCCATGTGGGGTCTAGGACCTCATCGTCCCCTGCATCGTCTTCCACACAGTCTTCCTCCCTGACCTCCTGTTCGGTCTGCACACTGCAGAAAGACGCAGCAGTTGGCACCTGTGTTTCGTCATCATCAGAGACGTGCGGACTCTGATGAGGTGGTATTCCCATGTCCTCCTCATCAGGAAACATCAGTGGTTGTGCATCAGTGCATTCTATGTCTTCCACCACTGGGGAAGGGCTAGGTGGATTCCCTTGGGAAACCCTGCCAGCAGAGTCTTCAAACAGCATTAGAGACTGCTGCATAACTTGAGGCTCAGACAGTTTCCCTGATATGCATGGGGGTGATGTGACAGACTGATGGGCTTGGTTTTCAGGTGCCACCTGTGCGCTTTCTGCAGAAGACTGGGTGGGAGATAATGTTGTGAACGTGCTGGATCCACTGTCGGCCACCCAATTGACTAGCGCCTGTACCTGCTCAGGCCTTACCATCCTTAGAACGGCATTGGGTCCCACCAAATATCGCTGTAAATTCTGGCGGGTACTGGAACCCGAGGTAGTTGGTTCACTAGGACGTGTGGCTGTGGCAGAACGGCCACGTCCTCTCCCAGCACCAGAGGGTCCACTAACAACACCACGACCGCGTCCGTGTCCCTTACTAGATGTTTTCCTCATTGTTACCGTTCACCAAGCACCACAATAAGAAAAAAAATATTTGGCCCAATGTATTGATTTCAAATTCAGGCCTTTTTTTACAGGCACCTAACACTATCTGGCTATTTATTTATGTAGCGTATTACACTAATCCAGGCACAGCAGTAACCACTGATTTAGGGGAATATCTATTGTAGGCCTAGTATTTAGGCCCTGGATGAAAGGTATCCTTTTATGGACAGATTTACACTTGGAGATGCACAGTAGCGTGAGAAAAAATATGTAGGATTATGCCTTCAGCAATTGTATTTTAACACTTTGTGTAATATACCCTTTAATGGACAGAAATACAATGGGAAATGCACGGTAGCGTGTGAAGTTAATGAGGATGACCCTCTCAGCACTTGTATATACACCTTGAGTGTAATATACCCTTTTACGTACAGATTAACACTTGGCCTGCAACAGCTGGAACACCAGATTCAGGGTATTGCTATATTGGCAATTGAATTTCACCCCAGAACAAAATCTATCCTTTGACGGATACTATTAAACTTGTCCAGTCACAGCTGGAACACCAGATTTACTATATTTCTATTTTGGCAATTAAATTTCACCCCAGAAAAAAATATACCCTTTTACGGACAGATTAACACTTGGCCTGCAACAGCTGGAACAGCAGATTCAGGGTATTGCTATTTTGGCAATTAAATTTCACCCCAGAAAAAAAATATACCCTTTTACGGACAGATTAACACTTGGCCTGCAACAGCTGGAACACCAGATTCAGGGTATTGCTATATTGGCAATTGAATTTCACCCCAGAACAAAATCTATCCTTTGACGGATACTATTAAACTTGTCCAGTCAGAGCTGGAACACCAGTTTTACTGTATTTCTATTTTTGCAACTGAATTTCACTGCAGAAAATAATAAATCCTTTGCCATACACTATTAAATTTGTCCAGTCACAGCTGGGACACCAGATTCAAGGTATTGCTATTTTGGCAATTGAATTTCACCCCAGAACAAAATATATATTTTGCCGGACACTATTATACTTTGCCAGCCAGAGCTGGGACACCAGATTTAGGGGATTGCTATTTTGGCAATTGAATTTCACCACAGAAAATAATCTATCCTTTGCCAGACAACAGACAGTATTACACTTGGCTAGCCACAGCTGGAACACCAGATTTAGGGGATTGCTTTTTTGAAAATGTTCGGGTCCGGGTCCGGGTCCCGAACACCCCAAAATTCGGTACGAACCCGACCTATGCTCGAACTGTTCGCTCAACACTAATTAAGACTGTTTAGTTAGATAGATAGATAGATAGATAGATAGATAGATAGATAGATAGATAGATAGATAGATAGATATTCTTACCAGACTTATCACTTGGAAGTCCAAAGACTTGAACTTCACATATGGTCACTGAGCGCTCGGCTCCGGGGATGAAGACGCTCACGTACTGACCCTCCATACCATCACATTCAAAGGCAAGAGTCTGTCCGTAGTCCATGGATGTAATTACTCCGCATCTGAAGAGGGTAGAGGAGTAATGAGCGGAAACATCCACAGCTCACCCCGTCCCCACCTATAGATAACTGTACAGGAGCAAATAGATGAGTGGCTGTTGTTGGATCCTGACATTGATGGACTTAGCATATCTGGGATCGGAGTTCCTGTCCTAGTCAATTTTATAGATATTTTTTAACCTCCGGAGTTCTCCTCACATGGGGTCTGAAGGACCTGACAACTCCACACAGAGGCTCCTATAATGGGGGATAAGGTCAGAAATTGATTTACATGGGGTTTTTGGTGCCTCCGTTTTCACCCGAGTTCCCAATCCTGATTTGTGCTTCGTTTATTCTCTCAGGGCAGCAATCTCCTCTATTTGTGACTGCGACAGTGAAGACTTTATATTTAGACTTCAGATCAACCATCCACCATGGGTTCTCCTGCTCAGACGTGCCGGCGCACTGGATGTACAGGTAGTTGCTGTCCACAGATCCGTCAATGGCATTTTTTGGTTCTCCGTACATGTTGTACAGGCTGGATTGTTGGGCGAGGCCTTTAGGGGCCACATTTGGAGCTGCAAAAAAATCACATAAAAGGGTCAGATCAAGGAGAATTCAAGTATGAGGCACCTGGTCATCTCAGTCACTGCTTACCTAATCAGCCTCCAGGCCACAGATGACCACCACATACCATAGATGTCCACCACATACCACAGATGGATAGCACAGCCCATAGTTCACCACCACACATCACAAATGGCCACCACACACTACACTTAGTCACCACACATCAGATTTGGCCACCACACATCATGGATTTCCACCATAGTATGCGGCCACATACCTAGGATGACCACCATACACTACAGGTCAGTCATATACGCACATGGCATAACAAGGCCTAGTAACAGTCAGTGTGACGTGAGGGTGTGCTTTACACCGGTGCAGGGTTCGTTACAAGAAATATCTCGAATATCTGTACTGTAAGGAGCCGAGCAGCTGTGTGGTCACCACATGAAACTAGAAGAGATCTTCATCGGTGGAAGTAATGAGATGGAAAACTAAAAATGATTAATATTCAATGTAGGTCAGAAAGTTGCAGAACATTCTGTTATATAATGCTCCAGTAGTGACACGTTAGGATAGGTCATCAGTGTTTGATCAGTGGGACCTTCTGGATGCAAAATGGAGGCTGTAGTATCTTCATTGTTTGCACAGACACGGCCCTGTACACATGACCGCATTACATTTCAGCCCACTCACTTCAGATTGGACTCGGCTTCACTAAGGGGGCGGGGGTTAGCATTCCTTATTTCCTACTCAGAGCAGTGGAGGAGGGCTCCTGCTGCAGCCAGTTGCCTTACAGCCATAGACAGTTCTGATCTGAGATTGGTGGAGGGGGAAAGATGATGATTTCTTGATTTGCCCTTCCATGTGCGCTCTCATTGATGGTACAGGTACATAAAGCCTGCTTCTTGCCTGTACTAGATGCCAGTACCCCCCCCCCCCCCCTTACCTCCATTTGGTGTCTTCAGCTTTCTTGGAGTCGCATCATCTGGAATTGAAGATATTGAGAACTTGTAATTATCTGGACATTGAAAGGGATTTTTCACCTTGCTATTAGACATATATTATATTTCTATCAGGCACTGCCACTTGTATGGATTATACACGGTTACAATACAGTTCATTTCCTCAGAAGACACATGCCCCGGAGGGCTCTTAATTAAAGTATGCGAGCCAACCCCACCAGACATTGACACTACAAGAGAGGACCAGTTATCACTTGGAAATACAATGGATAGCAGGAACCTCATGTACATGACAGCAAGCTGTAACGAGTTTAACTTGTTAGCATCTAGACTACCATTGTAATATGTAAAATACCCTTTCATGTATTGTATATGGCAGATACCAGTATTGTTTACCGACTTCCCAATATTAACATGTCATCCGCTGCAGTGATTTTGGTATTCCCACCCCCAATGTCCTATAAATACATGTACTATTGAATAAAGACTTCAGATCTTCACTATTCAAGATTGAGTTCTGGACGGTTAATGTCTCCCAGCTGGAGGAGAGAGTATTCACTGAAGGGGTAATTTACCGGTGGAGGTCTGATGCCTCATTGTATGACCATCTCATAACCACCTCAGATTGGAAAGAGCTATCAGACATTTTCATGTTTTCTAAACTTTCGTTCTATCATATACCGCACCTGAACCTTTGGCAGGAAATCCGTAGACTTGGACTTCACACAGAACTAAATGTTCCTCCCGGTCAGGAATTGTCACTGTCACATATTGACCGACCATCCCTTGGCAAGAAAACGACACAGTTTCTCCAGATTCAATGGATGAGATGACACCACACCTGGAAAAAGGTCATAGAATGGGGCAAAATTCAGAAAATGACAAGAAAGCTCTGATCAGTTCCTCCTTCGTTCTGTCTTATTACGTATCAATGCTGATCTGCCACCCACCTCCTCTTCAGCCTGCATGGAGCAGTAAGGCAACTGGCTGCATTAGGAGCCCTCCCCCACTGCTCGGTCTGTAATAGAAAACTATAAAGGCAACACCGCACCCATTGTCAAGCCTCACCCATAAGCTATCTGCAGGACAAAAAGACTGTCCTACATAAAGTGACCGCCCAGAACCCAATGTAAAGAGAGCATTTCCAGGGATGCAAATCATCAGAAAGAACTCTGCAGACACTGAACACGCAGGGAGTGCGAGGAGACTGGGTTGGAGATTGAGTGGGGCTTTAATCTTACCTGGGGTTTAACTTTCCTCCATCACTCGGGTTGTTTCCTATTCTGATCTCTGCTCTGAAAATCCGATCTCTGCAGCATTCCAAGACCCGGTTAGTAACGGCTACGGACATGATCCTGAACTGGGCTCTGAGGTCCACCCGCCACCACGGATTCAACTCCTTCTTCGTGTAAGAACATTGTGACCTTAAATAATTTGCGGCCAAAGAACCGTCATTGGCGTTCTGAGCGCTTCCAAAATGAGAATTAGTGGAGGACTGAGTGGCGATCCCCTGCAGGGCAAGGTTGGGAGCTGCAAGACAAGACGGCGCCACGAAATTGTATCCAGTATCAAAGGAAGAAGAAGAAGAGATACAATGTGACTGACGACCACAACATAAACATCATCTCCTCACCTGGTTGAGCAAAACCCTCAGCCCTCGGAGGACTCACCGCGCCTGTCAAGAAGAACATGAAATAAAAATGTGGGGCATTTATCAAAATAGATACATCATCTAATCTATCTATCTATCTATCTATCTATCTATCTATCTATCTATCCATCCATCTATCTATCTCCTTTCCTTCCTGTAACTCACCACCTCCATGATATGATCCCCAGATGCTGAGGAGCACAATGATGGCACACGCCGGAGCTCTGGTCATGGTGTGGAGCAGAGAAGTTTCCGCAGGAAGCTTCCACTACCTGGACTGGTTCTTCTTCTTTATATGTTGCAGAGAGACAGTGAAAAGGTCAAAGTAACATAAATCTGTCGAAATATTCATTTGCTGTTTCACAAACATCACCTCTGGCAGAAGCCGCGGGGGAGCTGACCGCACGTCCTGATGTTCTGGAGTCACCTCATTATGGATATTTTATAAAGTCTATTCACACACGACTGCTGCTTGTAGAAATGCATGTGCTGCAGAGACAGCCCCAGTCAAGTGAATGGAAGTGATTGTCAGATCTGTTACATGTGAATATGCCCCAGTGTGTCCAGGCCCAAACAAATGCCCCTCCGCACAGATTTCTGGGAAACCCCTCCATACGTGATGACGCTGGTCCAGAGGGCGTCCGAACCCCGGAGAAGAGCAGAAACCTATGAGGATGTGTCCTCCATGACGGTGCTATACACACAGTACTCAGTGCACCCAGCTGTCACGGTGTAAAGGTAGTGTGTCTGGCGGTATACCTGCTGCAATGTCCTGCCTGTGCCCACCAGGATACAAGTCTGAACAGGGACTTTATATGCAGTATTACAGAATAGCTCTGTGGTCATCAGATCAATAAGAAGATGCCTTCATTCCCTGCTCCAAGGAGGGACCACTATACCCAGTCATCTGGACACTATGTGGCACCATTTATCTGGACGCTGTATGACACTACTAATCTGGACGCTATGCGGCACCATTTATCTGAAAATTATATGACATTAGTTATCTATATTCAGTGTGGCATCATTTATCTGGATACTATATGCCACTAGATATCTGGACACTATATGCCACTAGTCATCTGGATACTATGTAGAACCATTTATTAGGATGTTTTATGGCACTGGTTATATGGATTAGGCCTCTTTCACACGACCGTATGGTTTTGTGGTCCGTAAAAAAAAACGGATGACATCCGTGTGCATTCCGTTTTTAGCGGAACGAACATCTGGCCCCTAATAGAACAGTACTGTCCTTGTCCGGAACGGAAAAACAGAATGCATATGGAGTACCTTCCGTTTTTTTTGCGGACCCATTGAAATGAATCGTTCTGTATACGGACCGTATACGGAACACAAAAACGGCCCTTACACTTGCAAAAAAAACGTTTGTGTGAAAAAGGCCTAAGTGTTGAGTGAATTGAAGCATCTGAAGTGGAATTCGATTCAAAGTTTAGGAAAAGTTTGATTTCCCACGAATCTGAATTTCCGTGCACTATATGGTAATGAATGATTTTTTTTTTCTTTTACAGATAGAGTTACGGTGCCTCAGTATTGAAGGGCAGGAAATATCTCGCCACTTGCTGCGACATTCATAGTTAGTCCATTCTGAATAGAACATTCTGCCACAACGGAATATTCTGCAAAATGGGCCATTGTTTCTGTCCACGTGCCGCTGCCACCCACCTGATGCCACACGCCTGCTGCCTTTTCTGCTATTCCTACAACGGGGCTTCCTGGCCTACTTATATTTTAGGCCACGGCCACTGCTGCCCCCCCCCCCCCCACTCTGCTATGGGGCCACTATTGCCACTGCTGCTGCCCCCCCCACACACACTCTTATGGGGCCACTACTGTCTGTGTTGACATTAAAAAAAGGATGCTGCATATTACAGAGGACCTTTCACCGCTGCTGACATGTCTGTTTTATTAGCTTCATGCATTCCCTGTGTACTGACCATTCTGGAGCATCTATTCTTATGGCTCTATGTTATACCATTCTCTTATTATTTCTACTAGAAGTTATGAATGAATTGCTAGCAGTCTGCAGTAAGGGTACAGAGGGGTGGTAACCTGTTGGGGGTGTGTACCTGCACAGACTCACTCTATCCAATCAGCGCTGCCATTTTCATACTATGCAGGGACACACCCCCAACTGGTTTCCACCCCTCTGTACCCTTACTGCAGACTGCTAGCAATTCATTCATAACTTTTAGTATAAATAATAAAGAAATGACACATCATAGCGCCATAAGAATAGATGCTCCAGAATGGTCAGTACACGGGGAATGCAGGAAGCTATTAAAACAGACATGGCAGGAGCGGTGAAAGGTCCTCTTTAAGCATCCATAAAGCCTTTTTCACATGGTCAGTATTTTGCATCAGTATTTGATCAGAATTTTTAAGCCAAAAGCAGGAGTGGGTCCAAACCCCAGAAGAGACGCAAATATTTCCATTATATATTACCTTTGTTTTGGACCCACTCCTGGTTTTGTCTTACAAATTCTGATGCAAAATAGAGAACAAATGCAGACT
Organism: Bufotes viridis; assembly: GCA_033119425.1. NCBI lineage: Eukaryota > Metazoa > Chordata > Amphibia > Anura > Bufonidae > Bufotes > Bufotes viridis. Next base: position 6,103,450 of record CM065596.1, read on the forward strand.
GTGTAAAAAAAGCTTTATAAATGCTCAAATACTGGATTTATTTTTATTTTTTAGGCCTCTTTCACACAAGCGAGTTCCACGCATTGACCTGGCAACATGAGTATCAGACAGCTGCCATCCTGACCTCCCAGCACTGACGGGTGGCATAGCATTATATGGCTTTATGATGCTATGTAACCCTTAGAGTTCTGGAATCTATTGGATAACACTGGCATAATGCTCAAATGAAAAGTAGAGGAGTAGCACCCACCGGATCCCCAGAGACTCCTAAATTTGCAGTCCAATAAACGATGGCAAAGGCAGCATATCTGGATAAATCCCTTTATTGGGAACTGCTCACATACAAAAACACGTGTCCACAGAAGTTCCTACGTTTCGGCTTATCCAAGCCTTTATCAAGCACAAAGTGATCCCCCTATGCCCCAATATTTAAAAAACAAGCCACACCTCCTCCAGTGTGGATATCCAATCATATTGTGTATATCATTAATTCAGACTAAACATCATATAAAATGCATCATAGAATACAAATGCACATTTTACCTTCCTCTGTGCAATCCAAAGTGTAACTCCTCACCCATTACTATAAAAACTTGCCTCATCACTCGATAGATCATGATAGCGCAAGAGGGCATCCTCCCGCAACTGCTGCGCATGTCAGGGGCAGAGGGAGCCATATTGTGAGGATCACCATATGCGATGTTCGGTCCGCCCCCTATACATCATCATTGAGCAAACTTTGACCCTGTGCCTCACAGTCAGCAGACGCATTCCAGCCAATCAGCAGCATACCCTCCCTCCCAGACCCTCCCACCTCCTATCAAAAACAGCATCCATCTTAGATTCAGTCTGAAGCTGCAGTGTTAGTTAGAGCAGGGAGAGCGCTGCTGCTGCTGAATTAATAGGGAAAGCGTTAGCTAGGCCAGTGTTCTGTGTCCACTCCAGTCCTCCAAGTCTCATCTGCTGTAAGGACAGCGTCCTGACAGCACCCCATATAGCCCTTTTTAGGGCTAGTACATCAGTCTGCTTTTATTTATTTTTTCTATATATATATTGCAGTTGCCTGCCCGTGTCTGAGGCCGCAGGCCCACAGACTGTACTGTGTGCCCACCACTCGTATCGGGTGGCACAGTACCTTGCAGATAAAAAAGTCATTTAATTTTTACCCTTAATATATACATTTTGCCTCCTTCACAGAATTATGCCCAGTTATGTGCCCCCCAGTAATATGCCCACATTGTGCCCCCAGTAATATGCCCAGTTATGTGCCCCCTAGTAATATGCCCACATTGTGCCCCCAGTAATATGCCCACATTGTGCCCCCAGTAATATGCCCAATTATGTGCCCCCAGTAATATGCCCACATTGTGCCCCCCAGTAATATGCCCTCATTGTGCCCCCAGTAATATGCCCAATTATGTTCCCCCAGTAATATGCCCAATTATGTTCCCCCAGTAATATGCCCACATTGTGCCCCCAGTAATATGCTCTCATTGTGCCCCCCAGTAATATGCCCACATTGTGCCACCCAATAATATGCCCACATTGTGCCCCCAGTAATATGCCCACATTGTGCCCCCAGTAATATGCTCACATTGTGGCCCCCAGTAATATGCCCACATTGTGCTCCCAGTAATATGCTCACCTTGTGCCCCCAGTAATATGCCCACATTGTGCCCCCAGTAATATGCCCACATTTTGCCCCCAATAATATGCTCACATTGTGCCCCCCGTAATATGCTCACATTGTGCCCCCAGTAATATGCCCACATTGTGCCCCCAGTAATATGCCCACATTGTGCCCCCAGTAGAATGCCCACATTGTGCCCCCCAGTAATATGCCCACATTGTGCCCCAAGTAATATGCCCACATTTTGCCCCCAATAATATGCTCACTTTGTGCCCCCAGTAATATGCCCACATTGTGCCCCTAGTAATATGCCCACATTGTGCCCCCAGTAATATGCCCACATTGTGCCCCCCAGTAATATGTCCACACTGTGCCCCCCAGTAATATGCCCACATTGTGTCCCCAGTAATATGCCCACATTGTGCCCCCAGTAATATGCCCACATTGTGCCCCCCAGTATTATGCCCAGCTGTGCCCAGGAATGATAAAGCATGGAGCCGATGTTTCTCTGCTTCATTATGGCAACTGTCTCTGCTTCCTATGTACGCAGGGATAGCTGCCAATACCTCCCCCGTACCGGGATAGTCCCTGAGATCCGGGGCGGTTGGGAGGTATGAGATAATATTGTGGGCATGCTCTGAGCATCACTTACTGACTATGGGAGTGGGTATGCTCTGTGACCTGTGTGGAGGTCATTCTGTAGGGAGCGGTAATGGTAAGCTATGACCACGGACTGTGGAGGAGTTTTGTGGGCATGCCCCGTGACCTGTGTGGGGAGGGGTGGAGGGGAGCGTCCTTCTATTTTTCTTTTCTTGTGAAGTTTTTGTTGCAGTTTTGCATTTACGCCAGGTAATAATTTCATGAGGGTTTTATTGCCTAATCTCCCATCTCTGCACGGAGCTCCTCAGTCCAGTTCTGATTCTTCCATCTCCCTCAATGATGTCTGCTCCGGGAACGTTGTCGGCGTGTCTCTGTGCATGGGTTTTTGTAGAATGTCTCAGCCCACCTGGCATCTTCATGGAAACCTCTTACAAGCGTCGCCCTACACTGATTTGTGCAGTGGTAATACAAGGCCTCTTTCATATGTATGTGTCCGTGATGACATCGGTGACAAGATGGTCAATGGTTCCTCCATGAAGATGTCCATGATGGGACTGTGCATGGTCAGTGTGTCCGCTTTCTGTGCGCCATCCATATTCCATGGACACCGCTAGCCTGAAAATGTATTTTCAGAAAATGCCATCCATGATGTGTCAGTGCTTTTCTCTGACCCATAGACTTATTCAGGCATGTTTGATCCTCATCACAGGCCAAAGTGGTCAGGGCTCCTGGGTTTTTTCACTGACCCATGGTCAGCGGAAAATCACTAATGTGTAAATAAGGCGCAGTCAGTGTCTGGTCAGGGTTTGATCCGTGATTTTCATTAGTGACTGAGAGCCAAAACCAGGAGTGGAGGCTACACAGAGATAAGGTAAAATGAAAAGATCTTCAACTTTTCTGTGCTTTTGACCAAATGGTTTTGGCTCAAAATCACTGATGGAAATCACTGACCAAATTCTGATTGTGTGAAGGCGACCTAAATACATTAAATGAATGGGATCTTGTGCCGTTCGTAGAGAACACGGAGAGAACACGTACTGTACATGATTCACTGAGGTGTGACAGAGGCCGTACATCTTTCCCATGAGTCCATGTGTAACAGGGTTAGATTCAGACCTCCCAACAGCACAAAAACATAAGGCTGTCACTAGAGGGAGCTCTAACATGGTTACACTGGTTGAGGAGAGTTAGGGCCTGATGCTCATATTAAAGTTGGACATCAACTGAGCCACATGCTTGAGTCTCTCCTCTGTTCAAACAGACGCTGTCGGCTGCATCGTGGCACTAGTCTGCACTACCACCACGAACGCGGGTAACATTTGGGGGCTCGTCCGGGATATGTAAGTATCATGCAAGACAGTCACAGAGTGAGAAGGCTGCCATTACAGTGAAGGATACCTAGCTTAGGTTTTCCCTGTCACATCCTTAAAGCTTGTAAAAAAGCGGGATCTTGACATAGGGGCCACTTAATATGGTGGATTTGGTGATCTCTGTAATGGAGACACCCCTTTGCTCGGTTTTCCTTCCTTTGAGGGATATCTGGCTTTCGTTGTGCTGTAGACCCGTAACTGGGGCTCCACATTTATTTTGCATATTACAGTGAAGGGAGAGAGGGAAGGCTTCAAGCAAGCTACACAGGATCTAAGATGGCTGACGCAGCATCAGTGAAGGAGCTGCAGTGGCAGATCCAGAAGCTGCTGCACACATTGTCTGGGGATCAGTTGCACTCACTTGCTGTACAGATTCAGGGAGATGCTGGAAAAGAAGTTCCCCAAGCTACAGGTTCAAGTGAGCTGGAGATCTGTGAGTACATCCCGGGACATTAACAGGAAGAAGCAGTGTGCAGCATGGAGGACAGTGGGAAGGCATATCTGCTTCAGATAAAAGAACTGGCTGAGTCCTTGCTAGAAGAAAGACACTCCGACACTCCACATGAAAGTGTGAACAGAGAGCACAGCACAATTCACACAAAGGACGGGACAGGACAAATGGCAGAAAGTGGGTTTACATTAAAGGACTAAGCAGCTTACCTGCCAAGAAAGGAGTTTAAAATTTATGGTGGGCAAATTTCAGACTGGGACTCTGAACTTACATATCGCAGTGTATGTAGACAGATTGATGACGGAATACAAGAAAGATACTCAGAGTCCGAAATCATCAGAACTGTGCTGAAAACTGTGAAACCAGGAACTTTTAAGGAGATGCTGGTAAACAAGGAGGATCTTTCTGTGGCAGAGCTTGAAAGGTTTCTGCGCTCACATCTTCACGGACAGGAGCGGCACGGACTTGTTTCAGGAACTGATGAACGCTAAACAGCATGATAAAGAAACTCCGCAGCAGTTCGTGTATAGAATTATGGGACTAAAACAGAAAGTTCTGTGGTCTTCTCAACAAGTTGGTGCTGCAATTACTTATGACAAGAATTTGGTACAAGGAGTGTTTCTTCACCCGTTATATCAGGGGTTAAGTGAGAGATATAGTGACATTAGAAGAGAGATTAAGCCGTATATTTCTGATTTGTCTACAGGTGATGATGTGCTGTTAGAAATAGTTACCAAGCTAGCCAGAATAGAAGCAGAGAGGCAAGCCAGATTAAGTGGCAGATCCAAGCTGACTACTACCGATGTCATCCAGACACAGGAGTAAGAGAATCCGTACACCAGGCTGGTGACCATCAACCCTCTCTGGTAGAATTGACAACACAAGTTGCTGCTCTCACAAAGAATGTACAAAAGAATGAGCGTGGGCCGGTGAAGGTAGTGAATGACAGTGTTAAACCCAAGACTGTGCCTAAATGTAAGCAATGTGTGCATGAGGGGAGAGAGAAATGTTGGCATTGTTTTAAATGTGGTCAGGAAGGTCATAGTGCACGTGGCTGCATGAAACGGAAAAGGTTCTCGGTAAACGAGGAATGGTCACAGGGGAGGGACAACCAGTGCCCAGTCCTCAAGACAAGTCCCAGACAGTCCCAAAACTTAGTGAAATGCCCCTCCAACCAAAGAGTGGGGACAGGAGAAAAGTAGCCAGACTGATAGGGAATAAATGCTTGCTTACCTGCAGTTTGGGAGGTGTGTCAACAAAAGCACGTGTTGACACAGGGTCCCAAATCAGTATTGTGGCTGCAAGCTGGATAAAACAATACCAGCAGCACGCTGCAGTGCAGCCTATTGGAAAACTGTTAGGAGGAATGCTTAACAATTAAAGCGGCAAATGGGTCTGTTATTCCTTATGACGGATGGGTTGAGCTTGAACTAAAAATTGAGAATAATAGAGAAAAGGTAACTATGGTTGTACCCATGTTAGTTAGCCAACATTGCCCCTTTACCCCAATTATAGGGTTTAATGCAACCGAAGAATTGATTAAAGAAAATGCTGACAGCGGTAACTCTGATCAAGGTAGTGTCACCATACTATTAAGTGAGGCATTACATGTAAGAAAATGTAAAGCAGATGCTTTGGTGGGTCTGGTATTGTCACCCATGAGTAAAGATAATGAGTTGGTACGTAGCATATATACAGGTAGTCAAAGCATTGGGTCCTGAAAGGGAAATCATGTGAGATTCTGTGTAATGACGGTTCCTGGCCTGGCGAGGAAACAGTGCTGTTTGAGCCACTATTGCCCAGTCAATGTCTTGAGGGTCTGGAAACATTCCCGACACTTGTGAGGATACACAGGGGACGAACAAAACAGATAAAGCTTCCCGTTCAGAATACCGCTAAACATACTGTATACATTCAACCAAGGACTGTGTTGGGCATGATCTACCCAGTTATGGAAGAGATCCCTGTGGATGAGATTAAATCTGGAAAACAAGCGACACAGAAAAAAAAATAGGAATACAATATCCATGATGCAAGCAAATGCCCAAAGCTTACAAGGCGAGAAATGGAATCCGCCAGTAGATCTACAGCATCTCACTGAAGAGCAGCAGACACTTGCTAGGCAGATGTTGTGGCAGGAGGCTGACATTTTAGCAAAAGAGGAGGAAGACATTGGGTGTATTCCTAATCTGAATCTGCAGATCATTTTAACAGACAAGATACCAGTGCAGGAGTCCTACAATTCCATACCAAAACCCTTATATCAGGAAGTAAAAGATTATATACAGAAGCTAATGAAGAGGGGGTGGATACGCAAGTCAAAATCATCTTACTCCTCACCTGTGGTATGTGTACGGAAAAAAGATGGCAGCTTGAGACTGTGCATTGACTTCAGAGAATTAAATAAGAAGACTGTACCTGATAGGCACCCCCTACCAGGATCTCAAGATCTCCTAGATAATCTGAGTGGATTCTCATGGTTCTCTATTTTGGATCAGGGAAGTGCTTACCATCAAGGGTTTATCTCCAAAGAATCAAGGCACATGACAGCATTCAGTTCACCATGGGGGCCACATGAATGGGTGAGGATCCCTTTTGGCTTGATGAATGCCCCAGCAGCATTCCAAAGGTGTATGGAAGAGACCCTGGAAGGTCTGAGAGATGAATGTTGCTCACCCTATCTTGATGACGTTCTGTGTTATTCTAAGACTTTTCCGGAACATATTGAAAGTCTAAGAAAGATTTTTCAGAGAATGCGTGCATATGGGATTAAGTTGAGACCAAATAAGTGTGAACTTTTCAAAAGAGAAGTGAGGTTCCTAGGAAGACTTGTGTCAGGCAATGGGATTTGAATGGACCCAAATGATACAGAAGCAATTCAAGCAGTCAGAGAGAAAACACCAAGGACAGTGGGAGAAGTGAGAAAACTACTGGGCTTCTTGAGTTATTACCGCTGTTTTATACAAAACTTCTCCCGAATTGCGAAACCTCTATATGACTTGCTTCAGACAAAGAAAGAATCCAAGAAAACAGGTAGAAATAATTTAGCAAGGGAGAGGCTGCATGTAAAGGCAGGAAGAACACGACAGTTACCCTCAGGAACCTCAGTTCAATGGACAGCAAAGCATCAGGAAACTGTTGACAAGATAATAGCGTTGCTAACCAGACCCCCAATTCTTGCTTATCCGGACTTTAACCTGCCATTTATTTTGCATACAGACGCATCACAGGACGGGTTGGGTGCAGTGCTGTACCAACATCAGGAGAATAAACTACGTATTATTGGGTTTGGTTCACGGACACTAACACCCACCGAGAAAAATTATCACCTGCACTCAGGTAAACTGGAATTCTTAGCCTTGAAGTGGGCCATTTGTGAAAAGTTCCGGGACTATCTGTACTATGCTTCCACTTTCACTGTTTTTACCGACAATAACCCCTTGACCTATGTCCTCAGCTCAGCAAAACTAAATAGCGTGGGACACCGATGGGTAGGGGAGTGATTTCTGTTTTTAAATTAAATATCGCCCAGGGAAGAAAAATGCAGATGCTGATACTCTGTCAAGGATGCCATTGAATACGGCCGAAGATGAAGATGAATTTACAAGGGTGATTCCATCACAGACTATTTCTGCTATATGGAAAGGAAGCAATGCAAGGGTTGATGAAGCAGATCTTTGGGCCATGTCACTAGCCCTAGAACCAGAAGTTGAAGAAAAATTTCGAGCTATTGATCCTCAGGAAATTATTACAAAGGATAATCTCAGAACTGCTCAGTCAGAAGACAAAGCTATTCGAGTGGTGATGGATCTAAAACTGAAGAAGGACGTACCCTCAAAGGAAGACAAAACGGACCTGGGAAGGAGAGGGAAACAACTCTGATTGGGGCAAACTGAGTGTGAAAGATGACATTTTACGACGGCAGAACAAAATAGTGGTTCCAGAGAAACTAACCCCAATAGTGTTGAAACACTTACACAATGACATGGGCCACTGTGGAGCAGATAAAGTGATGCAGCTTGCAAGAGAAAGATTTTACTGGCCTTTCATGCAGAAAGAGATAACAGATTATGTCACTAAAAGATGTAGCTGCCTCAAACAGAAGCATCCAACAGTACCAGACCGGGCACCTCTGGGTGCTATTAAAACAAGTGCTCCCTTTGAACTTGTCTCAGTAGATTTCCTTCACCTGGAGAAGAGCAGAGGTGGCTATGAATACATACTGGTAGTCATGAACCATTTCACCCGTTTTGCCCAGGCATATGCTACTCGCAACAAAGCGGGAAAAACAGCTGCAGAGAAGATTTTTGACAATTTCATCCCTGTATTTGGATATCCTAAAAAATTACATTACGATCAAGGCAAGGAATTTGAGAACCACCTCTTTAGAAGGTTGAGACAGTTGTCAGGAATAGCCCATTCTAGGACTACACCGTACCACCCACAAGGCAATCCAGTTGAGAGACTGAACAGAACACTTTTGCAAATGCTCCGGACGTTAGAAGAAGAAAAGAAAACTCAGTGGAAAGAGTATCTCCCGCACATAGTCCATGCATATAACTGTACCAGGCATGATGCAACTGGCTACGCCCCTCCCTACCTGCTATATGGTAGGACACCTCGTCTACCAATAGATCTGATATTTGACCTGGATAATGGAAACGGAGCAGCTTCACCTCAAGACTATGCTGAGAAATGGGCTTTGAAAATGATGGAAGCTTATAGAATTTCATCTGAGACCAGCCAAAAGTCATCTCAAAAGGGGAAAAAGTACTATGACAGGCATGTCAAAGGAGTCGCTCTTCAGTCTGGTGACCGTGTTCTTGTAAGAAATTTGTCAGAGTGGGGAGGGCCAGGGAAACTCCGCACCTACTGGGAAAAAGATGTATACAGGGTAGTTGAACAGATAGGGCCAGAACATATTTATAAAGTTGAATCAGAGAAAGGCAATAAACCAACAAGAGTGATTCATCGCAATTTGTTGCTTCCTGTCAGAGATTTACCTCTGGAAAACAAACCAAAAAAATCAGGGAAGAGAATTCACACCAGACCAGTAGCTAGACCTGAAGTAAACAGCAATGCAGAAAGCACAGACTCAGATTCCTCAGATGAAGGGTATTACTACTGTCCTGAACTGTTTCAATACAGTGAGCAAGGTATCACTCCTCAACTACGAGCTGAGGCTGAAGAATTTCATCCTAGGGATCGCAATGCCTCACAACAACAGCGGAAACATCACAGCATGCTTGAGGAAAATGTTCAAGACCTGCCTGTAGAACTTGCAGAAGAACAACTGGAAAGCCATCGCTCATTAGATGAGGAAGTCCAGGACTTGCCCATAGAATTTACAAAAGGGTCTGTAGCACCATCCTCAGAACAAGTAGATTCACGGTGTGACAAGGATGCAGTTATACCAAATGTCCTTGAAGAACAGAGACATGACAGTCCTCCACGGCAATCAGACTATTCCCAGAGAACAAGAAAACCAAAGAAGATATTCACATATGAGACCCTGGGAAAACCCTCTTTTCAAAAGTGGAATGTTCATGCAGATGTGATCGAACAGCACTGGGATTCCCCAGAGATGGAGGGGCCCATCTATATACCCTTATGTTCTTAATTTTTGCCAGCAACATATGCCAATTGCGATGATCTGAACTATGATTGATTCCATGCATAAATGTCAGGAGACACTTATTAAAAAACAGGGGGAGTGTGTAACAGGGTTAAATTCAGACCTCCCAACAGCACAAAAACATAAGGCTGTCACTAGAGGGAGCTATAACATGGTTACACTGGTTGAGGAGAGTTAGGGCCTGATGCTCATATTAAAGTTGGACATCAACTGAGCCACATGCTTGTGTCTCTCCTCTGTTAAAACAGACGCTGTCGGCTGCATCGTGGCACTAGTCTGCACTACCACCACGAACGCGGGTAACACATGCACCTGTGAATATGTGACAGTATCCTGATGGCTTTTGATGCAGCTGATTGACATTGTGCTGTTATTTAGTCTATGATCTACATGTCCCTGCATCATGCTGGTTAACACATATTTTTTATCATGACTAGGTTTAGTATGTTTTTAGCCCTTCTCTTGCAGTCGGGCCGTTCTTGGTACATGGCGATGTCCCTGGATCCATGGAAGACAAGATGACACAGAATTTATTGATGACTTTATTGTGTGACTTCTACATAAACCACCAGAATAAAGAATCTCCACCACTGATCGCCTCGCCTTCTTCATCATGTCACCGCCAGGACTGATCTGTTAAATAACTTTTACATTCCCCTTTGTGGAGTAGGACAAGTTGCTCCAATCAAAAACCTCGCCCTTTCGGGTTTCAGTGCCTTTAAATACTTTTCGGAGGGATTTTATTGAGAGCACTTTGTTCCACATGTTCAGATCTTTAATCTTTCCGACGTAGCTCTGAGATTTATCAAAGCCATTGCCGAGTTCATCTTGATCTTGACCCAGAATTGCGATGCCGCCTGCACGCACAGTGTGTTTCTTGCGGTAGATTTTGTTCCCGGATCTTCTGCCGTTGATCCACAATTCACATCGACCTCTCCGGGTTTCCCAAGTCAGACAAAGATGGTTCCATTCCCTGCTATGATCCAGTTTGGGGAACATCAGTCCCTCCCCACTCATGTAAAGCCCTATGTTCCCATTACTTTCCTGCCAGAGATTTAGCTCATCATAAAATAAGGTACGATAGGAAAACAAGATGGTCTCCCTGTTCTCTGAGACATTCAAAGCCAGGTTCATGCAGAGGGTAAAGGAGGTCAAGCTCATCGGCTGATTCGGGGTCAGCAAGACGTAATCTGTAACACTCTCCTCTGGGAAAAGGAAATATCTGCCTTCAAGACCTGAAAACGACAGAACAGCGGAATCACTACATGACGCTGTGGAGATGTGCGCAGTTGGAGTAGACTTATTTCCAGCCAGAAGCTCAGTGACACCCTCGGACTGTATTTCCAGCAGTCTCATATTTGTGATACTTACCGGTCACCGCAGGAAGGTTTTCATTTTCAATTAATTCCTCTTTACCTGTAAGAATTAGGAGGAAAGGATCAGTTATACATGTAAAGGCTATGGACGGCGTTGTCATGAGAACAATTATTTTCCATATATTAGGGGTTACATTGCAATAAGTTTCAAGCTGCAATCTTCATTCATCTGTGTGTCCCTCCCAGTAATACATGCTGGATCTGTGTGTCCCTTCCAGTAATACATGCTGGATCTGTGTGTCCCTCCCAGTAATACATGCTGGATCTGTGTGTCCCTCCCAGTAATACATGCTGGATCTGTGTGTCCTCCCAGTAATACATGCTGGATCTGTGTGTCCCTCCCAGTAATAGATGCTGGATCTGTGTATCCTTCCCAGTGATACATGCTGGATCTGTGTGTCCCTCCCAGTAATATTGGCTGGATTTGTGTGTCCCTCCCAGTAATACATGCTGGATCTGTGTATCCTTCCCAGTAATACATGCTGGATCTGTGTGTCCTTCCCAGTAATACATGCTGGATCTGTGTATCCTTCCCAGTAATACATGCTGGATCTGTGTGTCCTTCCCAGTAATACATGCTGGATCTGTGTATCCTTCCCAGTAATACATGCTGAATCTGTTTGTCCCTCCCAGTAATACATGCTGGATCTGTGTGTCTCCCCAGTAATACATGCTGGATCTGTGTGTCCCTCCCAGTAATACATGCTGGATCTGTGTGTCCCTCCCAGTAATACATGCTGGATCTGTGTGTCCCTCCCAGTAATACATGCTGGATCTGTGTGTCCTCCCAGTAATACATGCTGGATCTGTGTGTCCCTCCCAGTAATACATGCTGGATCTGTGTGTCCCTCCCAGTAATAGATGCTGGATCTGTGTATCCTTCCCAGTGATACATGCTGGATCTGTGTGTCCCTCCCAGTAATATTGGCTGGATTTGTGTGTCCCTCCCAGTAATACATGCTGGATCTGTGTATCCTTCCCAGTAATACATGCTGGATCTGTGTGTCCTTCCCAGTAATACATGCTGGATCTGTGTATCCTTCCCAGTAATACATGCTGGATCTGTGTGTCCTTCCCAGTAATACATGCTGGATCTGTGTATCCTTCCCAGTAATACATGCTGAATCTGTTTGTCCCTCCCAGTAATACATGCTGGATCTGTGTGTCCCTCCCAGTAATACATGCTGGATCTGTGTGTCCCTCCCAGTAATACATGCTGGATCTGTGTGTCTCCCCAGTAATACATACTGGATCTGTGTGTCCTCCCAGTAATACACGCTGGATCTGTGTGTCCTCCCAGTAATACATGCTGAATCTGTGTGTCCCTCCCAGTAATACATGCTGGATCTGTGTATCCTTCCCAGTAATACACGCTGGATCTTTGTGTCCCTCCCAGTAATACATGCTGGATCTGTGTGTCCCTCCCAGTAATATGCTGGATCTGTGTGTCCCTCCCAGTAATACATGCTGGATCTGTGTGTCCCTCCCAGTAATACATGCTGGATCTGTGTGTCCCTCCCAGTAATACATACTGGATCTGTGTGTCCCTCCCAGTAATACATGCTGGATCTGTGTGTCCCTCCCAGTAATAGATGCTGGATCTGTGTATCCTTCCCAGTAATACAGGCTGGATCCGTGTGTCCTCCCAGTAATACATGCTGGATCTGTGTGTCCCTCCCAGTAATAGATGCTGGATCTGTGTATCCTTCCCAGTAATAGATGCTGGATCTGTGTGTCCCTCCCAGTAATACATGCTGGATCTGTGTGTCCCTCCCAGTAATACATGCTGGATCTGTGTATCCTTCCCAGTAATACATGCTGGATCTATGTGTCCCTCCCAGTAATACATACTGGATCTGTGTGTCCTTCCCAGTAATACATGCTGGATCTTTGTATCCCTCCCAGTAATACATGCAGGATCTGTGTGTCCCTCCCAGTAATACATGCTGGATCTGTGTATCCTTCCCAGTAATACATGCTGGATCTGTGTGTCCCTCCCAGTAATACATGCTGGATCTGTGTATCCTTCCCAGTAATACATGCTGGATCTGTGTATCCTTCCCAGTAATACAGTACATGCTGGATCTGTGTGTCCTCCCAGTAATACATGCTGGATCTGTGTGTCCCTCCCAGTAATTTATGCTGGATCTGTGTATCCCTCCCAGTAATACATGCTGGATCTGTGTGTCCCTCCCAGTAATAGATGCTGGATCTGTGTGTCCTCCCAGTAATACATGCTGGATCTGTGTGTCCCTCCCAGTAATAGATGCTGGATCTGTGTGTCCTCCCAGTAATACATGCTGGATCTGTGTGTCCCTCCCAGTAATAGATGCTCTATCTGTGTGTCCCTCCCAGTAATACATGCTGGATCTGTGTGTCCCTCCCAGTATTAGATGCTGGATCTGTGTGTCCAGGATGTTCCATTCTTCTCTGAAAACTGATTTGCTTGTGCCTTCCTGTCTGTCTACAGTATACAGTATGATCTGCCCTCCTTGGATCATCTCATCTCTCTAAAAATTCTGGATTTGTTGTGTGCATCCTCCTCCCCCTCCCTGCTGCTATCTCTAACACTGGGAGAATGTAGAGGGAGCGAAGAGACAGATGCCACAAACAGTAGCAGCGCTCTAAATGATTTATGTCCGATTCTACAGATCCAGCAGCGAGGTGAAGGACACACACTCTGTAGAAGCAACATGGTAGAAAATTATCACTGAAGAATAATTAGAAAGATATTTCATTCTACATTTAGGAAGCAAATGAGCAATGAAATAAGTCAGTAGAAAGGTGTCCATAGCCTTTAAGTCTGATAATATTATAAACCTGATCTCCTCTGTGCTGCTGAAGTGACCCTTCTTCTGTATCTTAAACTGCTTTGACACGTTGAGCCTTTTTATTAACGGGTCACTGCCTCTATAGCACCAGTATGCCTACATCCTGAAATACTCTGTGCTGCTCATGGTCCTACTATGTTACTGTTAGCTTGAGACCTTCCTCTTGTTTCCATTGCATACTATATAAAGAGTCAATAGATAGATTTTCCTTTCATCTGAGGTAGAGATCTATTTTGCTGACCTAGGTTAGTATCTAAAGAGCAGGACGGACTGTGGGTACTCATCCTGGTACCCAGCGCCTGGGTTATGTACCCTAGTAGCCCCCAGCGATGCCCAGGACTGTGTATTATATTCTACTCACCTTGTTCTTGATCTATTTCAGCAGGTTCACCGAACACTTGAACCTCACACAATGACAGGTACTGTTTTTCGTCTGGTATTACGATGGTCACGTATCTCCCCTCCTTTCCTTTGCAGTCGAAAGACAATGTCTCTCCATAATTCATTCGGAACACGACTCCACACCTGAAAGAAAAGGCGATTGTTCTTTACTGCCTACGGCTCGTCTTACAGGGCTCCATACACTGAAGGGACGGGAGAAGTCAAACTCTAACACTGGTGGACGTAAGATGGGATGGCATGGGGACCATGGGGTATTCCCATGAAGGACTAGTGGATAGATGATTGATAGGATCTGACTCCTGGGACTGCAATACTCTGCAGAATTTCTGATGGAGGACTGGCTGCACATAAATGACTGCTCTCCACTACATATGGAGTCAGTGATCTTGACTGGTTCCATGGGTCACCTTGACTTTATCACGGCCTCTTCTCCACTAGGCTTCCCTGTTCTTGGGATCGGCATCGGATGACAAGCCCTTAAAAAGTCTTACCTGGGGTTCCCAATTCCGCCATTCTCAGCTGAATCCCCAATACGAATCTCAGCCCCGTTGATCCTTTCCCGGCAGCAGTCCCCCCGATTGGTGATTGCGATGGATGATATACGATAACTGGACTTAAGGTCTAATTTCCACCAGGGGCTCAGCTCCTTTCTGGTGTGCGTGCATTCACCCACCATGTAATTGCTGGACAGGGAGCCGTCGATGGCTGTTCTCACTTCAGATCGTTTGCCGTAATAAGAGGACTGGGATGGAATGCCTTGAGGAGCCAGGTTCTTGACTAGAAAAGGAAGTAAACACATGACACAATGTATCGAAATTATATAGGAATATCTGATATGTGCCACCGTTTTCCTGCACATTTTGATTGGATCACTCCTATACAAAGTGCTTTGTTAAATATTCTCCTTGGTCATCCCTTAATCATAACATCTTTCAGGTGTCTTCCAATATGGCCGCCAGCAGCTCCATTTTTGCTGAGACAATCCCAGGAAGCGGGCCACAAAAAAGGGAGGGGCTTATGTAAACTCCACCCAAAAAGTGGATGTTCTGGAGGCATTAGCAGATGTTTTGGAGGTGTTCCTGGATAGTCACAGGGCGAGGTTTGAATGCCCAAAGTTTGGAGATAAAAATATTAGAAAGTTTGTGCCACTAAACCCACACATGGAAGGCCAAAGACGTATTCCCACTGTAGGACCCCTACCGATACTGAGAATGAAGGGGCCACTGTGCTGATTCAGCGTTGTGGCCCCTCCACAGTCTTTCCTTGCACAGCGGTACTCAACCACCCAACTATGCAGGGAACTTAATTTGAATGGGGTCCACTACACCAGAGACCCCTGGAGCCTGTACTGCAGCATAACTGCACAGATCCGTAGAAGCAGTAATGGTGGACATGCTGGACACTGAGCTGTCCTAGAAGAAGAAGTAAAGGCTGCACACAATTATCTTACAAAGAGGCCGACACATTTGATGCCACTCTATAATTCTAGACAAGACGTTAGAGATGGCCGTGTCAGCGGTAAGTAAAGCTTTCCCTCTGCAGTGCACATATGGATACAGAATAAATTACATTACCTCCGTGATGACTCTCCCGAGATTCAAGATCTGTATTCCAGTCTCCACCTGAAACAGAAAATCTGTTTACATCATTTCCGTAAAGGATGCAACAGAGTGAGGTCCACCGCCTGGGATCGATTATGATCAAAAGATTGCCAACTCCTGCCCTAGACAAACCACACAAGCTCCTCAGAATGGATCATTCCTCATCTTGTCCACCTGCCGGGGGTGCATAGCTTTGGTTTTCACTGAGACTTTGGTGTCCATAGACTTTGGGCACCGAGTCCAAAGTACAGAAGACAGCACAAGGTACATAGGAGAACAGAGACATTGAGCATCCGCGGGGTAAACTTTAATACCTGTGTCTTTCATAGACGGTTTCCATCATATGATCATAAGATGAGCGGATGGATGACTGTTCTTTTTTCCTGTACACATGAACAAGAAGAAGTAAGTAGGGACTTGACCGCCCGTGGTGCTGGCAGGTCCTCAAATAAAGTTCATCCAAGATAGAAGCTTTATTAAGACTAGATGTTTCGGCACTGAACCAGTGTCTTCATCAGTCCCAATAAAGCTTCTATCTTGGATGAACTTTGAAGACCTCTCAGTACCAACTTCAGTCAAGTCCCTCCTTACCTCTTCTTGTTCATGTGAATCCTTGTCCAGAGGGGAGGCAGCTGCTGATCTTCTGTTTATTTTCCTTATTGAAAGCACAACCACCAAAGGTGAGCCCCGATCTCTCCCGTCCCACACTCCATACAGACGACACTGTCCCAGGTGTTTAATGCACTTTGCTGCTTTTCCTATATGAGAAGTTCTGCAGGGTCCTATCTAACTGCAGGATTTTCAGCCGACATGTCCATGTGTGGACTATAAAGTAATAGGATGCCAATTATATTAAGTGACTACATTAGGAACTTACTTGGAGTATCCACCGAGAGGGCAAAAACTTGGACTTCACACAAGCTGAGGGATGCCTCCTTATCTGGGATAACGATGGTCACAAATCGGCCCACTAACCCATCACAGTTGAATGAAAACGTCTCTCCAGGACCAATATTCGATATCTTGCCACATCTAAGAGATAAGATATGAAAACCATAGAGAGCGATGATAGAAGACGTTCTGCACTGCAATGTTCCTTCTAAGACTCTGAGAATGTGCCGTCTGGGGCAATAGAGAGCCCCATCAAATATTAACGTACATCACTCTAATAATGAACTCTACAGAAGGCAGATATACAGGGCCACATCGCATCCAGGCAAGCCAGTAGATGATCTACTCAGTTAAAGGGTTAATCTCAATATTCCTGGTGATCAAGGGCACTAAAGAGGGCAATATAAGTTTACCCAGTGATCTAGGATGGTCAGATGGCTAATTTCAACATCTCTGGTGGTCTTGGACAGTAAAAATGTTAATGTAAGAATCCTTGATGGTCTAGGGTAGTGAAGGGGTTAATGTCAGTATCTCTGGTAAGCTGGGTACTGAAGGGGTTAATGTTAGTGTAACTGTTGGTCTAGGGCAATCAAGGGATAATATACGTTTCGCTGGTGGTGTAGGACAGTTGGAGGATTAATGGTCTAGGGTAGTGAAGGGGTTAGGGTCTGTATTCTTGGTCTATGGCAGACATGAGAGTAATTCGCCCCTGAGGAAGCCTTGAGCGAAACCCGGGTCGGGCAGATACCACGGATTTTACCTTTTATACATGCCTTTACCATTTATTCGCTTGTGAGTGTAATAAATCCCTTTGATTACACTTTATTGTGAGGGTCCTTCACTATGTTCGTGTGAATTTGGTCTTCTAGAGGTAACGGTCTTTGAAGGGTACTGAAACCTTGAGGATTAGGACCATTGGAGTGTACACGCCATAGGAGAGCACCGGGATTGAATATCGGGAATACAGCAGCGCGGTTCCAGCCTTTTGACATGAGAGTAATTCTGCATCCCTGGTGGTCTAGTGCTGTGAACTGGTTAATATCAATATACCCAGTGGTCTAGGGCAGTAAGGGGGTTAATTGTAAAATTCCTATTGGTCTAATGTGTTGAAGGAATTAAGGTAAGAAACCCTGGTGGACTATGGAAATCAAATGATTAAAGTCAAGATTCCTGGTAGAGAGTAGTGGAAGTGTTAATGCTGTGGGGTCCTGTGGTTACTTTCCAGGCTCTGAACACTGATCATGACTGTGCGTGCGGGTAGAGAGGATGGAGCAGCTGTGACTGAACTACCGTACAGTTCTGTCTATGATTGGGCAGAGTAATTTAGGAACGCTCTGCCTGATCATTACCAAAATCAGGAATCTGCAATGAAGTGAGCATGCTTTCCCTGAGCAGGGGTAACGAGTGCGTGGATGTGCGGCTGGCAAGCTTCATTTCTCCATTTTGGTTAAACACATGAGTACAAGGTTTCTCAAACATGGTCCCATCTTGAATGCCCCTGCCGCCACATGTGCCAGGTAAGGCCGCCTGTCTTGTGGTTGGAAACTTAAATGGAAATTAAGTTATTTGCTATTAAGCATACCCTAACATTGAGACCTCTAAATGTGGTAACGATCGCCCAATTGTGTCCTATATATGGACTGAAAAATGTGAGGGAGGACAAACGCACATAATAACAGGAACTGCTGCTCAGATCTAAGGACTACCTACCACATTCTGATTCATAAGTCCCATGTTTTCAGGCATTGACCCCTATATATACCATGCATGTACAGAATATGAAGCATACATTGGGTTCTTCTTCCAGCCAGTCGCAGAAACTCCTATGTGAATCTCTGCTTCATGAAGATCTTGAGCACTGGAGTCGTTCTGGCTCGTCACTGCGATGGAGAAGACTTTATGATCTGAGGGCAGCTCTAAGGTCCACCATGGTGTCTTCTCCACTGCGGTCTTAGAGCATTTCTTCAGGTTGCCATCAATAGCAGCACGTGACTCCCCGCCATCTGTGCTGGACTGCGTTGTAGGTGAATGCATCGCCACATTAGGTGCTAAAGAACAAGGGAGATGCATTAGTTGGAGAAGGGGAACGTCCTAAAATCCAGGGCTGTGGAGTCGGAGTCGAGGAGTCGGAGTCGGAGGCAATTTTGGGTACCTGGAGACGGAGTCGGCAAAAAATGGACCGACTCCGACTCCGACTCCTACTAGATTTAAATTGGAATAAAAAAAAATTGGAATAAAAAAAAAGCAAGTTTAAATGTCCCAATTCAGACAAAGTTATAATTAATTACTTCTCTACTGTAAGAATAAAGGCCAATGCACGCAGTGCGTCACGTTACCGCTAAACAAAGACGTTAAGTGACCGTGAAGAAGCTTTTCATATGCTTTACTATGCAGTTAAAGGGACACTGACGGGCTGATATATCTGCTGGTATTCATCAGAGGATTAGGAATACAACTAGACGACTGTTACCCCCAGTTGAGGTTTACTTGTGTTTAAAAACGTTTTAATCAATATGCAAATTCTCTACCTTTGAGCCCAAGGGGGCAGGCGCACATGTAGAGTACTGCCAGCACTAGACAGGACTAGGTAGCGAGGAGGAAGAGAGAAAGCTGGCACAGCCTCAGCATAGCCAGGCGAGGCTGCTGCCAGCACTCTACACGTGCGCCTGCGCAGGAATTCAGCGTTCGGCTAGCCTGAAAAAAAAGGCCAGTGCAGTGAATAATAACGAGGGGAACAGCGCTGGGAAGCTGTACTTCGGGCGCGGCTGGGCACAAAGCCGCAGGAGACGCTGCCCCATTGGGCACAAAGATAGTGAATTTGCATACAGATTAAAATGTTTTTTAAACACAAGTACAGCTTAACTGGGGGTAACATTAGTATCGTTTTATTCCTAATTCTGTGATGAATACCAGTAGATATATATATCTTTAGCTGGAAAATCAGCCTGTCAGTGTCCCTTTAAGGAGCGGCAATACTTACACTGGGATTCTACTAGGAAAATCATGTTTTAAAATAAATGCCCCTTCCCCTGCCCCTTCCTGGATCCTCCCACTGCTCTATCTTCAGCAGAAGATCAGCACACAAAGGAGAAGGCAGCAGCTTCTGCTCAACTACCTCTCTGTGCTCGAGGAGATTAGAAGAACTTGGTGGAACAGCTTCGTATTTGCATATTAAATACAGAGGAGTCGGAGTCGAGGAGTCGGAGTCGGATTTGGAAGTTTCAAAATCTGAGGAGTCGGAGTCGGACAATTTATCTACCGACTCCACAGCCCTGCTAAAATCACAAGTAGTTTCTGCTGTGGCAGGAAAAATTTTATAGTGTCCGTCAAAGGATATATTTTGTTCTGGGGTGAATTTCAATTGCCAAAATAGCAATACCCAAAATCTGGTGTTTCAGCTGTTGCAGGCCAAGTGTAAATCTGTCTGTAAAAGGGTATATTGCACAAAGTGTTAAATTACAATTGCTGAAAGCATAATCCATTAAATTTGCACGCACTATTGTGCATCTCATAGTGTATTTCTGTCCGTAAAAGGGTATATTATACTCAAGGTGTAAATACAAGTGCTGATAGGCTCATCCTCAATAACTTCACACGCTACCGTGCATCTCCAAGTGTATTTCTTTCCATTAAAGGGTATATTACAGTAAGGTTAAAATACAACATAATTCTCTACATTTGCACACACTGTTTTGCATCTCTAAGTGTATTTCTGTCTGCTAAAGGGTATATTACACAAAGTGTTAAAATAAAAGTGCTGAAAGCATAATCCTATATATTTTTTCACACGCTACTGTGCATCTCCAAGTGTAAATCTGTTCGTAAAAGGATACCTTTCATCTAGGGCCTAAATACTAAGCCTACAATTGATATTCCCCTAAATCTGTGGTTACTGCTGTGCCTGGATTAGTGTAATACGGTACATAAATAGATAGCCAGATAGTGTTAGGTGCCTGTAAAAAA